>SJYA01000828.1:130046-263753 GCA_006410615.1 Neotragus moschatus | reverse complement strand
AATATATATATATATATATATATATATATTTTTTGCTGCTAATTTTTATCTCCTGAGTCATGATTTGATCAAATTATGATCTCAATCCCAGTTTTGTTTATGTCCATCAACTTCACATACATACTTCACTCTGTGTATTAGTGTGATCTGTCCTTGTGTATGAACTGAGTGGAATAGAAATCATATCTATCCTGAGGATGCTTTGAAATTTATTTTGTTAATGTTTGTAAAACCCATTAAGATTCTATAAATGATGTGCTCTGATTGGTAAGGAATTGTTTAGACATATGTTTGTTGCAGTTCAATTGTTTAAAAAGAAAAAGTTAACTTCTTTTGTAATTTAAATTTCAACTTTAATATTCCTTAACACAAATTGCTGTCTTGGACAGCAAGGAGGTCCAACCAGTCCATCCTAAAGGAAATCAGTCCTGAGTATTCATTGGAAGGACTGATGCTGAAGCTGAAACTTCAATACTTTGGCCACCTAATACGAAGAACTGACTCATTGAAGACCCTGATGATGGGAGAAAGATTGAAGGTGGGAGGAGAAGGGGACAACAGAGAATGAGGTGGCTGGATGGTATCACCAACTCAATGAACATGAGTTTGAGTAAATTCCGGGAGTTGGTGATGGACAGGGAAGCCTGGCATGCTGCAGTCCATGGGGTTGCAAAGAGTTGGACATGACTGAGTGACTGAACTGAACTAAATCAAATTGACACATTTAGTTCTAAAGTTACATAAATTCTAAAGTTACATAAATGAAAGCAATGTAAGTGAAAGTGTTTTATTAAAATCCAAAATGCCATGGAAGAGTAGCATCAATTTATAGCAGTTTGTAGCACACACATCTCATCAGAAATATTTTGATTTTATTTTATTATGTTAAGGGATGTTTAATAACTGTTAATGAAAGCACTTGTGAATAACAAGCATTTAAAAAACTTCCTGATTGGATGCATTTAAAAGATTCTGTATCAGTTGTTCCTTTGTCCATTTATAGTCTTACTTTGTTATATTCTCCACATTTACCAGATTTTTTTCCCCCTTGGATTCTGCTTTTGCTAAGAAAATGTTTAGATCCTGCAATTAAATTTGCAAACACTAACAGGGGCTTCCCAGGTATTGCTAGTGGTAAAAGAACCCACCTGCCAATGCAGGAGACATAAGAGAAACCGGTTCAGTCCCTGGATTGGGAAGATCCCCTGGAGGAGGACATGGCAACCCATTCTTATATTCTTGCTTGGAGAATCCCATGGACAGACGAACCTGACAGGCTATGGTCCACAGAGTCGCGAAGAGTAGGACATTACTGAAGCAACATAACATGCACCCACACATGTCTAATGTCTGTTGTAGGTTCAAAACAGTATTTAATATTCTAGTCTTATTTTCTATTGCATTATGTTTTTCATGGACCCAAGCTGATTATATTAATGTTTTATTTACATTCTCTTTTTATATGATAAAGTTAAGAAATTATGTTCTGCAGATTTGTGGTAAAATGTACTTACTCATTTTTAAAATCATTGTGAACTGATGTTTATTGTGTAGTTTGCTCCAACCAATAATATGAATCATGGAAGTCACCCAAAAGTATCAAATCATTAGTCTAAACCATCTGTCCCATTTCTGTAACAGTGCTATGTCCTTAACCTACCCTTGATTATGTTAACAGAATGTGTAAAAACCCCAGTTTCTATTCCTATTTGTTCTACTTTGATTTAGTGTCATTATGACCTAGTGTTAATCAGTTTTCTGCTGATCTAACAGATTTAATGTTTAATTTGTCTTCATTTACTTGTCAATGGAAAATGCTGCAGTTGTAAGTTTTGTTACTTTATGAGAGTCTAATTGATACACATTTCAGTCACATTCTTTGCTTTTCTAAAATTTTGCTTTCATATAATTGAACAACTGTGTGCATCCTAAGTTGCTTTAGTTGTGTCCAACTCTTTGCAACCCCATTGTCTGTAACCTGCTAGGCTCCTCTGTTGTTGGGATTTTCCAGACAAGAGTATTATAGTGGGTTGCCATTTTATCCTCCAGGTAATATTCTGGATCCAGGTATCAAATCTGGGCCTTCGACACTGGCAGGTTGATTCTTTACCACTACGCCACGTGGGGAGATCAATTGAACAACTAATTCCCCTGAAAATGGATGAAAATGCAGTATAATAGAAAGAACTGAAACAAAGAGATGAGGACTAGCAAGTAATATATACTATTATATATCGAATATGGTAAAATTTGTCATTTAAGAGTAATAATTTTTATCTTAATTTTTGATGGTAGAACTATATTGAAAATACTTTTTCATGTATTTTCCTAATCAAACATACTTTTAATTTTCAGTTTTTCAGCCTCCCCATCCCCCCGCTGCCACACATACATGAAGACATGGATATATACATATTCACTGCAATGAGGAATGAGAAATGTAATGAGAGAATTTCTATTTTATCATTGTTGAAAGAGGCAATAGAGAAAGGGAAAGGACCAGGGTTGTCAAGTCAAAAGTATATGCATATAGTGTGCCCAGAACAGTGCTAGTCTGGTTACATCAAAATATCAAATATTGTCTCTACAATCATAAAGGTAAGATATTATTAATGTAACATCTAGCAAATAGTTCAAAACAATAGAGTTGTCAAGACCATCTGGGAATGAATCATAAATCATTCCTGCACTATGGGAATTCAGAGAAGAGAAATAGTCTCTGAACCCTTTCCTTCTTTATGATCATATAGAATTAATAGCAAAATATTTGTGCCTTGGTAAATGTTGAACCTGTTTTAAATTGCCCATTTCCCATAATAGAGCATTAATTTATTTTTTCTGTCTCATCTCCTCACTATGCTTTTCCTCATATCTGAGTTGCTAAACATGATAAGTGGATTCACACTGCCATGATCATGTAATTCTTCTACCTCATTATTATCCCCCTCTTACCCTTTCAACAAAATCTTTATCTCATGAGCTGCTGTTGCTGAAATGCAAGAACTTATTGAGTTCTCTCCTCCTCTCTCCACAGTTGGAAATAATTGCTCCTTTTCTATACCTCCTAATACCTTCTGTGTCTCTTTAATGCTCATAATTTTGGCAGAGTTTTATTGTTTGATTACTTATCTACATCTTTTTACACTTTCAGTTTAGATTTTATGACATATTTGTCTTTGTTGTTCTTCAACCTCATGTTTAGTCTTGTAGGTAGTAGTCGTTGGTCAATAGGTATTCGGTTGACCAAAACATTTGTTCAGCTTATTCCATAAGATCTTACAGGAAAACTCCAACAAACTTCTTGGTCAACCTAATACTTTAAAATTTTAATGCATTTCTTTGATGTAGGGGATGTGATTTTAATTAATTAAATTAAAGGTGGCTCTAGTGGTAAGGAACCCACCTGCCAGTGCAGGCAATGTAAGAGACTCAGGTTCAACCTCTGGTTTGGGAAGATCCCCTGGAGAAGGAAATGGCAACCTACTCCAGTATTCATGCCTAGACAGAGGATCCTGGTGAGCTACAGACCATGGGGTCGCACAGAGTTGGACATGACTGAAATGATTTAGCACACACACATATAATTAAGTTTTATATTAATTAAAATTTCTCCCACAGAGAAGTTTAAGCCCAGATGGTNTGAGTTTGAGTGAACTCCGAGAGATGGTGATGGACAGGGAGGCCTTGTCTGCTGCGATTTATGGGGTCTCAAAGAGTCGGACACGACTGAGCGACTGAATTGAACTGAATTGAACTGAAAGTCAATATAATTCACCACATTAATAGAATAAAGGAGAAAAATGTATGATCATGTAAATAGTTATATTTACATATATAAAAGTAAAAGTATCTATACATGATACGAAGTTTCAGTAAACTGAGAATAGAAGGAAATTCCACAACCTATAAAAGGCCTTTCTACAAAAATGCCACAGTTATTATGATACTTCATAATGCTGAAGGACTGAATGTTTTTGACTTAAGATTAGAAACAAGACAAAGATGTTTACTCTTGCCATTTTTTTTCATTTTTGTACTGGACATATTGGGCAGTGCAGTACAATAAGGGTGAGAAATGAAAGCATACAGATTTCAAAGAAAGAAGTAAAACTCTGTTTTATTCATGGATGATATGATCTTTAACAGAGAAAATTCTAACAAATTCACGAAAAAACACTGAAATATATAACTGGGTACAAGATCATTAATTGTATGCTTTTACATGAAGAACAATTGAAAATTAAAATTAATGATACCATTGAAGATATTTTCCAAAAACTTGAAATATATGTTTATCCCTACAAATTTAACAAGACATGTGAAAACTGGTGTACTGAATGAGGACTGTGAAAAATAAAAAAGATCTAATGTAGGGAGAGATATATCATGTTCATAAATTGGAAGAATAAATATTGTTATGATATCTGNAATTAAAATTAATGATACCATTGAAGATATTTTCCAAAAACTTGAAATATATGTTTATCCCTACAAATTTAACAAGACATGTGAAAACTGGTGTACTGAATGAGGACTGTGAAAAATAAAAAAGATCTAATGTAGGGAGAGATATATCATGTTCATAAATTGGAAGAATAAATATTGTTATGATATCTGTTCCTCCAAAATTCCACTATAAACTCAATGAAATTCCAAACAAAATCCAAGTAGGCTGTTTTTTTTTTTAGACACTGATGTGTTCTAAAATGTGTATGCAAAGTCAGGGCCTAGAATAGCCAAAATATTTTTGAAAAACAAATTGGAAGGATTCTGATTCCGGACTTACTATAAAGCAAAGGTTGCCAAATCAACATGGCAGTGGCATGAGGCGAGAGTGAAAGACCAATGGAACAGAATAGAGAGAGGTTGGAAATATTAATACACCATCACATATATGTTCGGGCCCACCCCATCCTTGCTCGGCCCTCCAGCTGCCCTGGGGGCCCACCCCAATCCCTCTTGGGCCTCAAGTCCTTCTCCCCGCCAACTGCTTCTCCCTGCCGTCACAGGAGCCTGGTGCCCAGCACTAGTTGCACAGGGGAGTGCAGCCGAGAATGTAAGGTTACTGAGGAATGAAGGATTGCAGGCTCCTGCAAACAACAGATTTATGAGTGTGGCAGAGGAAGATGGTGGAGTAGAAGGATGTGCACTCATTTTTTCCTGCGAGAACTCCAAAATTACAGCTCACTGCTAAACAAACATGGATAGGAGAATGTTGGATCCCACCAAAAAAAGGTATTCCATGTCCAAGGGCAAAGGAGAAGCCCCAGCAAGACGGTAGGAGGGGTGAAGTCACATTTAGAATCAAACTCCATACCCACCAGAGACACTCACAGGGCTCAAACAAACATTGTGTGCACCAGGACCCAAAGACCCCACAGAGATTAAGCCAGTCCTGTGGAGGTATGGGTCAGCAGTGGCCTGCTGCAGGGGCAGGGATTCTGGGTGCAGCAGACCTGGGTATGGCATAAACCCTCTTGGAGGAGGTTGCCATTAACCCCACCATAGAGCCACCAGAACTTACACGGGACTGCAGAAACAGACTCTTGGACGGCACAAACAAAACTTTGTGCTCACCAGGACCCAGAAGAAAGGAGCCGTGACCCCAGAAAAGACTGACCCAGACTTGCCTGTGAGTGTCCAGGAGTCTCTGGCAGAGGCGTGGGTCAGAGGCACTCAGTGCAGCAGTGCATGCATGGGACCTTTTGAAGAAAGTCGCCATTATCTTCATTACCTGGACCATAGTTTGGCCTCAGATCAAAAAACAGGGAGGAAACACAGTCGTAGCCACCACAGAAAATTGTATTAAAGATTTACTGAGCATGGCTCCACCCATCAGAACAAGATCCAGTTTTCCCCTCAGTCAGTCTCTCCCATCATCAAGCTTCCATAAGCTTCTTGTCCTTACCCACCAGAGAGCCAACCACAAGCACAGACAACTAATCAAATGAATGAAAACCACAATCACAGACAACTAATTAAACTGATCACATGGATTACAGCCTTGTCTAACTCAGTGAAACTGTTAGTCATGCTGTATAGGGCCACCCAAGATGGACGGGTCATGGTGGAGAGTTCTGACAAAATGTGGTCCACTGGAGAGGGAATGGAAAACCACTTCATATTGATTATGCTTGCCTTGAGAATCCCATGAACTGTATGAAAAAGCAAAAAGATAGGACACTGAAAGATGAACTCCCCAGGTAGATAGGTGCCCAATATGCTACTGGAGATCAGTGGAGAAATAATTCCAGGAAGAACGAAGAGACAGAGCCAAAGCAAAAACAACACCCAGTTGTGGATGTGACTGGTGATAGAAGTAAAGTCCGATGCTGTAAAGAACAATATTGCATAGGAACCTGGAATGTTAGGTCCATGAATCAAGGCAAATTGGAAGTGGTCAAACAGGAGATGGCAAGAGTGAATATCAACGTTTTAGGAATCAGTGAACTAAAAAGGACTGGAATGGGTGAATTTCACTCAGAGGACCATTAGATCTATAACTTTGGACAAGATTCCCTTAGAAGAAATGGAGTAGCCATCATAGTCAACAAAAGTCTGAAATACAGTACATTGATGCAATCTCAAATGACAGAATGATCTCTGTTTGTTTCTAAGGCAAACCATTCAATAACACAGTAATCCAAGTCTATGCTTGACCAATAATCCTTAAAGCTGAACTTGAACAGTTCTATGAAGACCTACAAGACCTTCTAGAACTAACGCCAAAAAAAGATATCCTTTTCATTATTGGGGACTAGAATGCGAAAGTAGGAAGTCAAGAAACACCTGGAGTAACAGGCAAATTTGTCCTTGGAGTACAAAATGAAGCAGGGAAAAGGCTAACAGAGTTTTGCCAAGAGAACACACTGGTCACACCCTCTTCCAACAACACAAGAGAAGACTCTACACATGGACAATCACCAGATGGTCAATACCAAAATCAGATTGATTATATTCTTTACAGCCAAAGATGGAGAAACTCTATACAGTCAGCAAAAACAAGACCAGGAGCTGACTGTGGATGATCATGAGCTCCTTATTGCCAAATTCAGACTTTAATTGAAGAAAGTAGGGAAAACCACAAGAGCATTTAGTATGATCTAAATCAAATCCCTTACTATTATCCAGTGGAAGTGAGAACTAGGTGCAAGGGATTAGTTCTGATAGACAGAGTGCCTGAAGAACTGTGGACAGAGGTTTATGACATCGTACAGGAGCCAGCGTTCAAGACCATCCCCAAGAAAAAGAAATGCAAAAATGCAAAATGGCTATCTGAGGAGGCCTTACAAATAGCTGAGAAAAGAAGAGAAGTGAAAAGCAAAGGAGAAAATGAAAGCTATACCCATGTAAATGCAGAGTTCCAAAGAATAGCCAGAAGAGATAAGAAAGCCTTCCTCAGCAATCAATGCAAAGAAATAGAAGAAAACAAAAGAATGGGTAAGACTAGAGATCTCTTCAAGAAAATTAGAGATACCAAGGGTATATTTCAAGCAAAGATGAGCTCAATGAAGGACAGAAATGGAATGGATCTAAAAGAAGCAGAAGATATTAAGAAGAGGTGGCAAGAATACACAGAAGAACTATACAAAAAAGACTTTCATGATCCAGATAATCATGATAGTGTGACCACTCACCTAGTGATAGACATCCTGGAATTTGAAGTCCAGTGGGCCTTAGGAAGCATCGCTAGGAACAAAACTAGTGGAGGTGATGGAATTTCAATTGAGCTATTTCAAATCCTGAAAGATGATGCTGTGAAAGTGCTGCATTCAATTGCCAGTAAATTTTGAAACTCAGTAGTGGCCTCAGGACTGGAAAAGGTCAGTTTTCATTCCAATCGCAAAGAAACACAATGCTAAAGAAAGTTCAAACTACCACACAATTGTACTCATCTCACACATAGCAAAGTAACGCTCAAAATTCTCCAAGCCAGGCTTCAATAGTCTGTGAACCGTGAACTTCCAGATGTTCAAGTTGGTTTCAGAAAAGGCAGAGGTACCAGAGATCAAATTGCCAACATCAGTTGGATCATCAAAAGCAGGAGTTCCATAAAAACATCTACTTCTGCTTTATTGACTATGCCAAAGCCTGTGACTGTGTACATGACAAACTGGAAAATTCTTAAAGAAATGGGAATACCAGACCACCTGACTTACCTGCTGATAAATCTGTATGCAGGACAAGAAGCAGCAGTTAGAACTGGACATGAAACAACAGACTGGTTCCAAATCAGGAAAGGAGTACATCAAAGCTGTATATTGTCACCTTGCTTATTTAACTTATATGCAGAGTACATCATATGTAATGTTGGGCTGGATGAAGCACAAGCTGGAATCAAGATTGCTGGGAGAAATATCAATAACCTCAGACAGAGATACAGATTACACCAACTTTATGGCAGAAAGTGAAGAAGAACAAAAGAGCCTCTCGCTGAAAATGAAAGAGGAGAGTGAAAAAGTTGGCTTAAAGCTCAACATTCAGAAAACTAAGATCATGCCATCTGGTCCCTTCACTTCTTGGCAAATAGATGGGGAAATAATGGAAACAGTGAGAGACTATTTTTTTTTTTTTTGCTCCAAAATCACTGCCTATGGTGACTGCTGCCATGAAATTAAAAGATACTTGCTCCTTGGAAGAAAAGGTAAAACCAACCTAGACAGCTTATTAAAAAGCCAGAGACATTACTTTGCCAACAAAAGTCCATCTAGTCAAAGCTATCCTTTTCCAGTAGTCATGTATGGATATGAGAGTTGGAATATAAAGAAAGCTGAGTGCAGAAGAATTGATGCTTTTGAGCTGTGGTGTTGGAGAAGACTCTTGAGAGTCCCTTGGACTGCAAGACGATCCAACCAGTCCATCCTAAAGGAAATCAGTCCTGAATACTCATTAGAAGGATTGATGCTGGAGCTGAAACTCCAATCCTTTGGCCACCTGATGTGAAGAACTGACTCATTGGAAAAGACCTCGATGCTGGGGAAAATTGAAGGCAGGAAGAGAAGGGGATGACAGAGGATGATATGATTGGATGGCATCACTGACTTGGACAAGTTTGAGTAATCTCCAGGAGTTGGTGCTGGACAGGGAGCCTGGTGTGCTACAGTCCATGGAGTTACAGAGTCAGACACGACTGAGTGACTGAACTGAGCTGAACATAAATGGTCAATTGACTTTTGCTTTTAAGCTACAGGGAAGTTAAGTTCAGTGGGGAAAGGATAATGTTACCAGTGTGACTGAAACAACTTCTATTGATATAAGCAATAATGAACCTCAACCTTTGCCTCATATTGCTATGAAAATTAACTCAATGTGGTTCAAAGACCAAAATGTAAAAGCAAACAATATGAAAACAGAATATAGGAGACTATTTTTGTGACTTGGTGTAGGCAAATTTTTAAAATATATTATTTAAATAGTCACAAAGAATGTATGCCCAGAATATAGAATATTTTTAAAGAAAAACTCTTACAATTATGGACATACAAATGCAGGGAAATGAATCTAAACATAGATCTTACAGTCTTCACAAAAATTAACTCAAAGTAGATTGTACACCTAAATGTAAAAGGCAGAATTATAAAGCTCCTATATTGCAGCATAGAAGAAAATCTACATGACCTCAGGTATGGTGATGACTTTTTAGATTCAATACTAAGGACATGAATCATGAAAGAAATAATTGGTAAGTAGACTTCATTAATATTGGAGAAGGAAATGGCAACCCACTCCAGTGTTTTGGCCTTGAGAATCCCAGGGATGGGGAAGCCTGGTGGGCTGCCATCTATGGGGTCTCATGAACTATGGAATGAGGTTCATGACATTGTATAGGAGACAGGGATCAAGATCATCCTCATGGAAAAGAAATGCAAAAAGGCAAAATGGCTTTCTGGGGAGGNCACGGTGTGGCTCCTCTCAGCTGTTCCCACGCCGTAGCAGCCTGGCACTCTCGGCCGCTGCCCCTGACCTTGGTAGTGGAGTGGTTCCTCTCAGCTGTTCCTGCACCACCACAGCCCGGGACTCTCAGCCGCTGTCTCTGTCCTCCAACGTGGGGTAGCTCCTCTCGGCAGTGCTGAGTGGGAAGTGGGGTGGCTCCTCTCAGCTGTTCCTGCGTCGTCGCAGCCTCGCACTCTCAGCCGCTGCCCCTGACCTCGGAAGTGGGGTGGCTCCTCTCAGCCGCTCCTGCGCTGTCAAAGCCCGGGACTATCGGCCGCTGTCTCTTGGATGCCGGGTGGCTCCTCCCGGCTGATGCCCCTGACCTCGGACTCCAATTTCATTGTTTTTAAAGAGGCATCCCTCAGTTCGTTGTACCTGATTTCTTAGAATTCATAATCCCTTTGCTTCAACCTCACCAGAAGGTAAATCTCCAGTTTCTTGTCAGATGGTGAAGGTTTATTTTCTTGTCTGGGTGATGAGTCTGGGGTCTAATTTCTAATATAGAGTTTCTATTCTGTTTTAGCTCCACTGGCACCTACAAAATTTCTTGCATTTTTACTTCACAGGTAGTCAGTCTCTCTCATTCATAATCATGAATAGATCTGCTTTTTATTCTTCCTCTTTGCAGACAATTTGCTTTCCGTTTCCTCAAGTTTTCTATATGAAATTGATAAATTATCTGTTTATCACTGTCTAAATGTTTTCTAGATATTGCTCATCTGTTCACTTCCCCCCTGTTGTCCTTGTCCTTATGGTTTAGATCATTTTTGCAAAAGTTTTGCTATCATTTAAGTGAGATTTGAAAAGTAGCAAAACTAAATATGTTTGCTTAGCATGGAAGTCCTATTATTAACTTTAAAAGTATCACCCCTTTTACAAGGGCTTCACAGGAGACATAAAAGATAGGGGTTCAATCCCTGGGTGTGGAAGATCCTTTGGAGGAGGGCAACACTCCCAACTGCAGTATTCTTGTTTGGAGAATCCCACGGACAGAAGAGGCTGGCAGGCTACAGTCCAGGGGTTGCAAAGAGTTGAACATGACTGAAGTGACTTAGCACATACCCCTCTTACGCATATAATATGAAATTTTATGAATTTCTTTTTTTTCCCCAAAATGAGTCTACTTTTTGATGACATTGTGAACAAAATGGACTTTTTATCAATTCCTATTTCAATATTTTCATTTTGTTTCTCTGATTGTATTAGAAATCAAAATATTTGTTGCTGTTTTTATGTCCTCTTGCATCATTTTCATGTCCTGTTCTTCAGCATGAACTTTACAATTTACCAATCTTTGTCACCCAGTTTTTTCACTTTGTTTTCTTTCACACTCAACTTAAAATTAAAGTATACATATTTTTTGGCTGATTTCCATAGCACAGTCATATAACTATGGCCAGAATTAAGCTAATTTCTTCTTGCTAACATACACTATGAGAAATTTGTATAATTTAATTGATGTTAAGATATCTAACTGACATTGATATAATATATTGGTATGATATAAATTTAATTTCAGAGAACTTCATCTACAATAAATTTGTCACCCGGAGAAGTGGAAGAAGATGATGATGATGAAAACACTTGTGGGCCCTCAGGACTCTGGGAAGCATTAACTCCTTGTAACGGATGTAGGAACCTTGGCTTCCCCATTCTTGCACAGGTAATGGTTTACTTTCTTAAGATATAATAAGACATAAAAATAGTTGTCTAGGTTTTTAAGTAAATCTTTTTTATTACCCACTGAAAATCCAATTAGTATTTTATTTATACTTTGAAATTTTTCTTCAGTTGAGGGTCAGTAAAATGCTTATATAACTAGTTGTACATGTATGCATAAGTCAACACATACTCTACATAATTATAATTTTAAGTGATTTTATTTTGGTCATGATGCTAGCTCTAGAAAAATTGAGTTGTATAAGAGGTTTTAGTATTGATGAATTTGAAATATTTCATTTTGAAGAATGCTATTTTGAAATTAAATCATGCTTCATATTTAAATAATAAAATGATTTAAAAGAAATCATATGAGAGCTCTTCAAAAGCATATTTTTTTTTCTTAGCACAATGGAATATTGTAGAATAATGTGTGCCACTGACAATTATGCACTACAATCCCAAAATGAGAGTCAAACACTAAAACATTGATTATAATTTTGAAATCATTTCACTACTCATTAAGTCACTTTTAATTCTGTTGTATCACCCTCAAATTTTTCTTGTGGATTATGATTCACAAGCCCTTAGAGGAGCTTCAGAAATAAGTAAAACAAGCCAAACAGAATTAGGAAATTTGAAGCCACAATGAATTCATCTCTACATGAAAATGAAGAAGCACTTAATATGAAAAATAGTGTAATGGCAAAGGTGTGTTTATGTAACTACATAAAATATAAGTGGAAAAATAATCTAGGATAAGAAAGAATTCAGTATATCTCAAAAATATTATTTTCTGTTTTGCAACAAATATGAAGCAATTGTGTTCAAGAAACCGTTACATGTTTTTACATCTATGTCATAATTTAATCACAGCCACCTAACTTCCGATGTTGATTTATTGCACTTAAAGAATCTCTTTATCTTAATATAAACTATTTATAAAACTTTAAGACAATTTATACTAACCTTACAGAATTATTTTCAATATTTACCAGCCTGTGAGATCCATAAAGGTACACTATGTATTGCTCAGTGTCTATGATTTAATTCCAACATTGTTCCTGGAATATTGTCAGAATTATGTAGTATCTTAATTAAATGATTTTCTATAGGGTTTCATTTCTTCACTTGTTGATGTTTGGTAGAAACCAATGCAATCCTGTAAAACAATTATCCTTCAATTAAAAATAAATAAATTAAAAAATGCTTTTATGTATTTAAAAGGGTGTGTTTGTGTGTATGTTAGTCAAGGGTATAGAAGAAAGTAAGTTAAGAAACATAGTTTTTGATTTTATTAATATACTCTTATCTGCTTAACAGTTTACCAATAATTTAATGCTTTTACCTATTTTTTGGCTCATAAAATTAATATCTTTGTATTTTTATTTTGAAAAGTAGAATTCTTATAAAATAGCAGAACTCTAAGCTATCATAATATATGACTGTATCTGGGTTCTCCATCACCTTATTAACATTTATATTTATTTTTTAAATTTTAACTTATTTTGTTTTACTAGGTTTGGGAGTAGGCTTGGTAGTAACTTTCTTTTGTTTATAATTTTTAATATTTTTCTTTGGCAATTTTCTGTGAAGGCTTGTATCACTTGAATAAATATTGAGTATTACTATTAAGAGCTATATTTACCCTAAAATGTTTCCCAATCTGAAGCTTTTCTTTCTTTTATAATATTGTATGGGCATATGTTGTGTAATTTTTTAACCATCAAATTCACTAAACTTTATGGTATTTTTTAAAAATTCATTTCATCTAGAATTTCTTTTAAAAAATTTCAAATATGGCTTTATGTAATTGTTTTTAACTTGTTGATATCTAGTTTTTCTATGACCTTACATTTGACAGTAACTCTCATTCTATTCATTATATGCCATCATGCTTGGCTTAGGTTTTCTTCTGAATCTCTTAATTTTCCTATTTTTAAAAACAATGGCCCACTTTAATATTTTTGCACATATATTGCAGGAGAAATATTGTATTAAAACTGTTAGCTGACATGATTGTCTGCTTTTTAATTTATATTTTATACTCTGTCAAGTTTAAAAACTATTCTTATTGGGTTTTTAATTGTTACTGCTTTAAATCTATGAACTTACTTGAGAGCAGTAACTTTTTAAAAAATGTATTTAATCTAACAAATCAAACAGAATCCTTTTACCAAATTTCTCTTCTAGTCTTCTTTTACTAATGTTCTCAATTGGTAATGGGTTCCCCTTTAACGTGTGTGTATGTGTGTGTGTGTGTGTGTGTGTGTGTGTGTGTGTGTGTATGTGTGTATGCTTAGTCACTTCAGTTATGTCTGACTCTTCACTTCAGTTATGTCTGACTCTTCATGACACTATGGACTATAGCCCTCCAGGCTCCTCTGTCCATGGGATACTACAGGCAAGAATATTAGAGTGGGTTGCCATGCCCTCCTCCAGGGCACCTTCCTGACCCATGGAAACGACCAGCATCTCTTATATCTCCTGCATTGACAGGAGGTTTCTTTACCACTAGCACCAAACGTCCCTGCCAATGCAGGAGACATAAGAGATTCCTAGGTGGGGAAGATGCCCTCAAGGANGTGTGTGTATGTGTGTGTGTGTGTGTGTGTGTGTGTGTGTGTGTGTGTATGTGTGTATGCTTAGTCACTTCAGTTATGTCTGACTCTTCACTTCAGTTATGTCTGACTCTTCATGACACTATGGACTATAGCCCTCCAGGCTCCTCTGTCCATGGGATACTACAGGCAAGAATATTAGAGTGGGTTGCCATGCCCTCCTCCAGGGCACCTTCCTGACCCATGGAAACGACCAGCATCTCTTATATCTCCTGCATTGACAGGAGGTTTCTTTACCACTAGCACCAAACGTCCCTGCCAATGCAGGAGACATAAGAGATTCCTAGGTGGGGAAGATGCCCTCAAGGAAGACATGGCAACCTACCCCAATATTCTTGCCTGGAGAATCCCATAGACAAAGGAGCCTAGAGGGCTAGAGTCAATAGGGTCACAAAGATTCAGACATGACTAAAGTGACTTAGCACATATATATACATATATAATTATAACAACATTTTTAATGTGATGATTCAAACTATAAAAATACTTAGTATATTTCACAATAAAATTAATGTGCAATGGTTGACACACTGCTGCTGCTGCTAAGTCGCTTGAGTCGTGTCCGACTCTATGCAACCCCAGAGATGGCAGCCCACCAGGCTCCCCCGTCCCTGGGATTCTCCAGGCAAGAACANAATGCAGGAGACATAAGAGATTCCTAGGTGGGGAAGATGCCCTCAAGGAAGACATGGCAACCTACCCCAATATTCTTGCCTGGAGAATCCCATAGACAAAGGAGCCTAGAGGGCTAGAGTCAATAGGGTCACAAAGATTCAGACATGACTAAAGTGACTTAGCACATATATATACATATATAATTATAACAACATTTTTAATGTGATGATTCAAACTATAAAAATACTTAGTATATTTCACAATAAAATTAATGTGCAATGGTTGACACACTGCTGCTGCTGCTAAGTCGCTTGAGTCGTGTCCGACTCTATGCAACCCCAGAGATGGCAGCCCACCAGGCTCCCCCGTCCCTGGGATTCTCCAGGCAAGAACACTGGAGTGGGTTGCCATTTCCTTCTCCAATGCATGAAAGTGAAAAGTGAAAGTGAAGACACTCAGTCATATCTGACTTAGCGACCCCATGGACTGCAGCCTACTAGGCTCCTTCCTCTGTCCATGGGATTTTCCAGGCAAGAGTACTGGGGTGGGGTGCCATTGCCTTCTCCACTAGTATAGCTTAAAACATTTGATATGATGCTAAAAGCATCATATCAAATATAAGTTTTTCCTATAACTTGCAACAACTTTGAACTCAGGATTTTCTGGACATATGATTCTGCTATTGATGAAATTTTAAGGAAACTTTACTTAGAAGCCAGTTTTTTCAGATTTGAATTATTTTGGAGGCCATTAAAATCATTAAGCCATAAGCACTGTGCATATAGGGCCTCATGAAAAGTCACTACCTTACAGTTTGGCACAGGAGCCTTTGTAATAAGTGGAATTAATATAGTGCTTAGCAGATTCCTTTATATTCAGATTTGCTGGATTGGAATAAATATAATTTATTCTTCTTACCTGGATCTAGCAAACAGGTATTGAATATCTTATATTCAAATTAGAGTGCTAAACTTCAGAAACATGAGGACTATGGAAATACAAACTTAATTGGGAGCCAGGTTACCTTTACATTCTGATTCTGGGCTTTAAAACTATATTATTTATCACTTTCAGATTCTTAGATTTTCTACTTGCAAAATTAGAACATTGCTAGATCTTAATTTCCAAAATCATTTAATTTCTAGTTTTTGTCTATATTTTGGATTGATCCTATATTCAAGTTTCATCTTTTTTTCTGGTTTTTAGAAGGTGTTTTCTTCTCCTACTGTGACTAGATTGTTGAAGTTTTTATAAGAAGCAATTCCTTTCAAATTTATGAGAATTGGTAATTCTGAATAACAGGATTAAAATGAAAATATATATAATATATTGGGCACTTTAGTACAATTTCAAAGCAGTTAAATAAAATTTAAGCTGGGCAAAGAATTAGAAAAGAAATAAAGAATGAAGGGACTGGGAATATGAAGCACTTTCTGGAAAGCGTAATTAAACTCAAATTTGGTTTTCAACATTCTTGGCAATAATAATCACTACTATTTTGAAAATGGAAGTGAGAATGGAAGAAGTAGAATTCAGAAGTGAGCAAGAACAAAGGTGGGGTTGAGGAAAGATCCTCTAGAGCAGATAAGGCCCAAGAATGAACATGGGAGTTACGCTTTATAGCTCTCCCATTTGTGTTGTTGCAGTAGTACTTGGGAACCGTCTAAACAGGAGACAATCCAATACAGGTGCTAGGAATAAAATATACAACTATATCTGGTGTTTGCTCAAATGGCAAATCCAAATCTGAAATATTTGATTGACCGATATTTCCACAAAAAGCTACAGTGAGATCAGGTATTGTCTGGCCATAGGAAGCTGAAGTCATAAAAGAAAGTGTAGGGGGAGGGAAACTTTTGAATGAAGATGAAATAAGAACAGAGAAGAATTTTGTTACTTGAGTTCGGTGATTGCAATGAATACATCTGAACAAATAAAGAGCAGTGCCGTTTCATAAGAATTGTAATCCTATATACCTTGGGCTTTTTGTGCTGTAGGCATCTTGCTAAGCTTTGTTGCTTTTGCAGATGTTGGAATGACTTATGTGCATCTTGTTTTTTATCTAATGAATTTCTCTTCTTTCGAGACTCACCTAAAGACTCATCTGCTTTTTTGTCTAAACCTTCTCATCTGGAGTTAGGTATACTCTCACCCCAGTTCCCTGGCTTCCATGGCATTTCACTTCTGCCTCTGCCTATTATTTACATCCTTGTCTCTCTCTTGGGTTTCCCAGGTGACTCAGTGGATGAAGAGTCTGCCTATGCAGGAAACACAGGCAATGTGGGTTCTATCCCTGGATTTGGAAGATTCCCTGGAGTAGGACATGGCAACCCACTCCAGGATTCTCACCTGGGAAATCCCATGGAGAGAGGAGCCTGGCAGGCTATCGTCCAGAGGGTCGCAAAGAGTTGGACAGGACTGAACACGCACACACACTGTTTACACAATGCCTACAGTGATGTCAAATATCTTACATGTAACTATCTAAAGAAATAGGTAACCTACTGAAGGTCATAGTTGGGTGTTATGTTGCTTTCTAGGCCTCCTTTATGTTGTTCTGCCTCCTATCAGTTGCTTCCCTCCTTTGTTATTTATTTTGTAAGTTTTAGAAATTTCTTTGGCTAATAAATGTAGATCATAGATAGATCGAAATTTTTGAGAGTAATCTTTAGCATTTTATTCTGTCACCTGTTCACTTAATCACAAATATCAAGTGAAGGGAAGGCTACAGATAGT
Source organism: Neotragus moschatus (assembly GCA_006410615.1). Classification (NCBI taxonomy): domain Eukaryota; kingdom Metazoa; phylum Chordata; class Mammalia; order Artiodactyla; family Bovidae; genus Neotragus; species Neotragus moschatus. The sequence continues at coordinate 246,189 of SJYA01000828.1, read as the reverse complement.
TCAGAGCCTGATTATAAATTCCTATTTAGTTTCACTGCTACGCTTTCTTGTTAGTAGAGCATATGTTATTAGAGCAGAGAATATGTGTTGAGATGTATTGTGGTGGATGATTTATTGCTTTCCTCCACAGTCTCAGATGAGCCACCTCTGCACTGTGTGCAGCTTTGAGGGCTTTGAGGCTCTTGCCTAAAGAGTTAATCCTGATGGGTGGAGACCCTCTGTTCACCACCCTGCTTACTCATGTAGCCTTCACTCTGTAAGGTTGAGATGAGGAGTCTGGATACTAAGCCTTTAACTGTTTTTGGAACAGGCTTACCAGTAATCTCCACTCCTGCAGTCCCCATACTCATGCTGCCCAATGGGGAGAGGCCAACAGCTCTTACTGATGGGCTGGAAGTACCCTCTGAAAACACGAGGACTTGCAATCCTTGCTAACAACAATCATAAGACATGTTGAAATTAACCATAATGACCATGCTGACTGGGCTTCCTCCTGGATCTCTGAAGGTTGCTCCTGCTGGGCTGTTGTTTCTCTTCTGAGTCTGCAGACAGGGTTACAGTAACATCCACAGACTAGTGGTGGTGCCTGTTGTTACAATTGCTCCTTGTATCAGGCTTCGTAGGCTTTGTAACTGCAGACGTATGTAAACTGTTGAAGGCAGTGTATGTGNCTTTGCTTTTCGCTTCTCTTCTTTTCACAGTTATTTGTAAGGCCTCCCCAGACAGCCATTTTCCTTTTTTGCATTTATTTTCCATGGGGATGGTCTTGATCCCTGTCTCCTGTACGATGTCACAAACCTCATTCCATAGTTCATCAGGCACTCTATCTATCAGATCTAGTCCCTGAAATCTGTAGAGGTTAGATAGTGACTATTTTAGACTTTGATATTGTCTGATATCTGTTGCAGTTTATTAAATAACAGCCTTTTTTATGAAAATGGGCAGTTGATTGGATTTTTGCTGATATTTACTGACCACTGGACTATGGAATAAAAAAAATTAGAACCTACTACTGATAGTGAAATCCATATCAATATGGATCTACTTGGAAATATTTTCTGGTGATAAAATGTTTTATCCTGTGCAGAAAAATAACTTATTAAAAGAAGGCAAAAAATGTATGCTCTATAGGTAACAAGTCTCTGAAGTGCCAGTTTCTAAACTTTCAAACTCAAAGCACAATTTCACAGAAATAATTTTAGATGTTCAACTTAAACACATTTCTCAGCAACTGAAACAACATTACAGTTGGTATAGAACCACTCTGGACTTTTAGAAGCTAAATTCTCAATGAGATGGGTACCTTCTGTGGTATGTGAGATGAGTACTTCTTCCAAGTGTTAGTGAGCAACTTGTTGGTACAAAACTATTAATTCTATCGAAGTTAAGGCCCAACTCAAATGCTTTTTCCTTCCTAAAGGTTTAGTCAGTCCTCCCTTGCCAGAAATATTTCTCTTAATGTTCAGATAACTTATGTTTTTCCATCTGTGAATCTCTCCCTTTTATTATGATTATGTATATGTGTGCATATATTTATATATAGTAGGTCAGTTGCTCAGTCGAGTCTGAGTCTTTGTGACCCCATGGACTGCAGCATGCCAGGCTTTCCTATCCTTCCCTATCTCCTGGAGTTTGCTCTAGCTCATGTCCATCAAGTCGGTGATGCCATCCAACCATCTTATCCTCTTCCACCCTCTTCTCCTCTTGCTCTCAATCTTTCCCAGCATCAGGGTCTTTTCCAGTGAGTCGGCTCTTCTCATCAGGTGGCTGAAGTATTGGAGCTTCAGCTTCAGCATTAGTCCTTCTAGTGAATATTCAGAGTTTATTCCCAATATCTATTGTTTTAGGTTGTAAACTGCCTAAGGGCAGTGTCTGTGTTTAACAAATGTTTATGCTTTAGCACACTCTGCTTTATGCCTTGCAAACAGTAGGCACTCAGGCTATGCTAATTAAATTCTGAATTTTTCTTGGTATCTTCCTTATAGGGAGATAAGCTAGAGTGGTATAAAAAGCATTCATTTTGGTAATCTGAATTCTAATTCTCTCTTGATAACTTGCTAAGAATATATCCAACCTCTCTGAATCAGCCTCATTTGCCACATTTGTAAAATGAGGATGATTCCATACATTGTTTTGTGAGAATTAAATGAGTTGACCAGTGTCAAGTGCCTACAGAAAACCTAACACATAAAACATTAGCCTTTATTTTATCTAATAGATGTATGCAGTTTTTGTTTTACACACTATTTGATGAATCAAATATTTTAAAAAGGATGAATTAATAACACATTAATAAGTAAATGTGAACAGTGCAAAAAAAGGCAAATGATATCTCCATTGAGTGTTCATTAGTAAAATGTTACATTGTTTTCTGTATCTGTCAACAAATATTTTATTCACTGTACTTCTTACAGTTACCTTACTAGTAAAAATAAAGCTCTATTTAATTTGAATGAATTCCTAGAAGCACTTTTATTACTTACTTTAATTCCTGGTGCACCTGAGATTTGGCCCTACTTATTAGGCTTCTACATTCTGAAAACAGACAAAATTAATAGGAATTATAAGGGAACTTGTTAAAAGAAAAATGGTGTCTGCTATCTTTTTATAGCCTATGGTTGAGCAGTATATTTTATACTGGGAGAGAAACAACCATAAACAAAAAATGAAGATTATCACCAGCCTGGCTCTTTTTTTATATTTTTGGCATGTTTTTGCCTAGGTGTGATAATGCACGACAACTCTTCAGTGAGACTCTGCAATCCAGCTCTGCTCAGACTGGGCCATGATATTCCCTTTTCCATGTGCCTCTTCCCCCTGTTACCTTCTCCTTACCAAACCCAGTTTTCCAAGATGGTTTTGCACTCTACCTAATTTGTGTTAATCAGCCCCTGCAGCCTCTTGCTACAGTAGCTTAATGTATTGGAAAAGTGAGTAAAAAATTACTTCTTCTTGGGTGCAAGGGTGAGGGGCTGGGATTGGTATGTATCAGGAAGGGGATACATATAACTCTATGAATAGAACAAGTGAAAAGGGAAAGGAAATAATAGGTGGGTGATGATGAAAGGAAAATGGTAAGGTAAATGAAGAAGAAAAAAAGAGCTGTAGGTTCTATTTGTAATCTACAAATGTAGAATGTAGGTTGTATTTGTAATCTTTGACTGCAAGTGGTAAATTGATTTTTCAAACATACGGTGATGATGGGAATACAAGGTGGAAGCTTGAGCAATTTGTCACTGTCACCTGAATGTGGAGAGGAAATTATAGAATGTTATATACCTTTGATGAGTCATTTTTCATTGCAACAAGTGGACAGCTGGCTACCTAAAACACATTAAAAATGTATTATTTCAAGGGCTTATCATTTTATGATAATTAAGTTTGTAATTTACTCTTAAATTGTTTTGTTTATAGTAACATGTTGTGTTGCAACAGAAAAATATTTAGAAACCAATATATATTAATATATTTCAGTTCTTAATGTAATCTTTAAATTTCCTTAGGTCAGGACATTTCAAAGACAACTATTTTACATAACTTCTCAGATACAGTTAATAAAGCTGATTCATTTTAATGCCTTGATTTCTTCAACTATATACAATGGGATTGTACATACTCAGATTGTTCTTATATGATTAAACTAGCCTCAAAAACAACTTGGCATATCAGAAATGCTTCTTTTGGAGATCATTTTGTTTTGTGCCTCAAAAATCAGAAAAGATAATATCAAATTGGTTGCCAATTCTGTCTTTCTTTTGGTTTCAGAATTTTAGTTCATAGCAATGTTTTAACGTGCATGTTACAGTTCCTTAATTCTAACTTGTTTTCATAGTTCTTTTTCCATTTATGTAGTCACTTTAAAATATATTCTTATATATTTCATCTTTGCTGCTGCTGCTCAGTCGCTAAGTTATGTCCAACTCTTTGCCATCCCTTGGACTATAGCCATCCAGGCTCCTCTGTCCATGGGGTTTAGAATACTGGAGTGGGTTGCCCTTGCTACCTCTAGGAGATTTTCCCCACCCAGGGACTGAACTCCCATCTCCTGTGTCTCCTGCATTGACAGGCATATTATTTACCACTGAGCCACTGGATTTTTAAAAATGATTTTGTTTTTCCTAGTTTTAAATATTTCTATGATACCTTGATACTGGAGCTCCTGACAATATAAATTCTGGGGACACTGGTCATTGTCCAGCATTTGGGTGAACCCACTGAATCTTTTAGACAGTAAGAAATAATGTAAATCATTCTAAATAATTCCTTTTTCATGTTTGTATCATAATGCAGTCAATAAAACAGTTTAATAGACTTACAAAAAGAATCCTTTAATAGAGGAGTATAAATGCTTTTAATTGCAGCCATTCCTTTGAGGGTTATCTGGGTAAGAAGCTGCCTGGCATATTGTATGCTAGAGCATAGAACCCAGTGTTCACCCTCTGCAAGGAGACTTTCTGGATTAATATCATCATGCCTTAGCCACCACTTAGGTCACCTATCATCACTCAAACTCTTGTCTTTTTATTGCTCTCATTGAACTCAAATTCCCTTCCCTTCTCTTATTTCCTGCTGCTGCTGCTGCTGCTAAGTTGCTTCAGTCGTGTCTGACTCTGTGCAACGTCATAGATGGCAGCCCACCAGGCTCCACCATCCCTGTCTGTAAATCAACAAAACTCCTATAGTCTTATCCTCTCCTGTGAATGTTTCTTCATGTCTTGGCCTTATTCAGAAGTATTTTTATTTGAATATGTATTAATATTAATTTATATCAGCTACATTGTTGCCATGAAATTGGTAAGATGGTAGACCATCTATATATATTTGTGAGAGTTGGACTGTGAAGAACAATTGATGCTTTTGAACTGTGGTGTTGGAGAAGACTCTTGAGAGTCCCTTGCACTGCAAGGAGATCCAACCAGTCCATTCTAAAGCAGATCAGCCATGGGATTTCTTTGGAAGGACTGATGCTAAAGCTGAAACCCCAATACTTTGGCCCCCTCATGCAAAGAGTTGACTCATTGGAAAAGACTCTGATGTTGGGAGGGATTGGAGGCAGGAGGAGAAAGGGACGACAGAGGATGAGATGGCTGGATGGCATCACCAACTCGATGGATGTGCGTCTGAGTGAACTCCAGGAGATAGTGATGGACAGGGAGGCCTGGCGTGCTGTGACTCATGGGGTCGTAAAGAGTTGGACACGACTGATCGACTGAACTGAATTGAACTGAACTGAAGCCAAAATTGTTACCATGGACAGCTACTATTCTTATCACTCCTTTCTTAGATAATTATCCCTTTAACATATTAACTTTGTTTTCTTCCTATATATTGAATAGTATTTTAAGTGATGAGGATTCAGTGGTAAAAAGTTTGCATTCTAGTAAGGGAGACAATTGCAAGTAAAGAAATAGATAAGTTTTGATAGCAGAAAATGAAATTGCATAATCGAGGAAGGCCTCCCTGGAAAGGTGCCATTTGAGTTGATACCTAATGACAGGAAGAGGCTAGCCATGTGAAGATCTCTGTATCAGGCAAAATGAACTGTCAGTTCACTTTCAGTCCCAGGGCATAGGGCTGCCCTAAGTGAATTGGGGGAAAGGTTAGAGGTTGAGGTCAAAGAGCTAGTTAGGGGCCAAATTTTATTGAGCTTGGTAAATCTGGGTAAAGAGTTTTGACATTTTTTACTTTATTCTAATTCAAATGAGAAACAGAGGATTTTAAGCAAGAATTTACTTGATTTAATTTATATTAAAAATCTTCTGTATACTGCTACCTAATTATATTAAGCATACATCTGTATTCATATGTATTAATAAAGAAAAACTACCCAAGCAGAACACCAAAATGTCAAGAAGATTTGGTTGCCTATAGGGGTAGACTTAGGCTTCCCAGGTGGCACTAGTGGTACAGAACCTGCCTGCCAGTGCAGGAGACATAAGAGATGCGAGTTCCATCCCTGGGTTGGGAGGATCCCCTGGAGGAGGGCATGGCAACCCACACAAGTATTCTTGCCTGCAGAATTCCCAGGGATAGAGAATCCTGGTGAAATACAGTTCATAAGATTGCAAAGAGTTGGACATGACTGAAGTGATTAGCATGCACATGTACGTGGGGCTAGATCAGAGAAATCTCAGTACTATGGAAGGAAGTTATATTTTGTTCCTTGACTTGTAAGTTAGTATTCTATAACATATATGTTAAGTTTTGGATTATTGAAAGGATTATATGCTATTCCAGAATAGCAGAAAAATAAAGAAAAATTATTGACATATTGTTCAAAAGAGAGCCATTTTGATGAACTTTTGCATTTTTTGCTGTGCAAGTTTTATGAATATATATATACACATGTATCTACACATATACACATGCATATATCAGTTCAGTTCAGTTCAACCGCTCAGTTGTGTCCAACTTGGCAACCACATGGACTGCAGCATGCTAGGCTTCCCTGTGCATCACCAACTCCCAGAGCTTACTCAAACTCATGTCCATCGAGTTGGTGATGCCATCCATCCAACCATCCCATCCTCTGTTGTTCCCTTTTCCTCCCGCCTTCAATCTTTCCCAGCATCAGAGTCTTTTCAAATGAGTCAGTTCTTCATGTCAGTTGGCCAAAGTATTGGGATTTCACCTTCAGCATGAGTCCTTCCAATAAATATTCAGGACTGATTTCTTTTAAGATTGACTGGTTGGATCTCTGTGCAGTCCAAGAGACTCTCAAGAGTCTTCTCCAGCACCACAGTTCAAAAGCATCAATTCTTTGGTGCTTAGCTTTCTTTCTAGTCTAACTCTTACATCCATATATGAGTACTGGAAAAAAACATAGCTTTGTCTAGACAGATCTCTGCTGGTAAAGTAATGTCTCTGCTTTTTAATATGCTGTCTAGGTTGGTCATAGCTTTTCTTCCAAGGAGCAAGCGTCTTTTAATTTCATGGCTGCAGTCACCTTCTGCAGTAATTTTGGAGCCCCCCAAAATAAAGTCTCTCTATGTTTCCATTGTTTCCCTATATAATTATCATGAAGTGATGTGGGACCAGATGCCATGATCTTAGTTTTCTGAATTTGTTTTAAGCCAACTTATTCACTCTCCTCTTTCACTTTCATCAAGAGGCTCTTTAGTTCTTCACTTACTGCTGTAAGGGTGGTGTCATCTTCACTTCTGAGATTATTGATAGTTCTCCCAGCAATCTTGATTCCATCTTGTGCTTCATCCAGCCTGGAGTTTCATGTGATGTACTCTACATATAGGCTAAATAAGCAGGAGCATAATATACAGCCTTGATGGACTCCTTTCTCGATTTGGAACCAGTCTGTTGTTCCATGTCCAGTTCTAACTGTTGCTTCTTGACCTTGACCTGAATACAGATTTCTCAAGAGGCAGGTAAGGTAGTCTGGTATTCCCATCTCTTTAAGAATTTTCCACAGTTTATTGTGATCCACACAGTCAAAGGCTCTAGTGTAGTCAATAAAGAAGAAATAGATGTTTTCCTGGAAATTTCTTGCTTTTTCAATGGTCCAAAGGGTGCTGGCAATTTGATCTCTGGTTCCTCTGCCTTTTCTAATACAGTTTGAACTTCTAGAAGTTCATGGTTCATGTACTGTTGAAGCCTGGCTTGGAGAATTTTGAGCATTACTTTATTAGTATGTGAGATGAGTGCAATTGTGTGGTAATATGAGCATTCTTTGGTATTGCCCTTCTTTGGAATTGGAATGAAAACTGACCTTTTTCCAGTCCTATGGCCACTGCTGAGTTTTCCAGATTTGCTGGCATATTGAGTGCAGTACTTTCACAGCATCATCTTTTAGGATTTGAAATAGCTCAAATGGAATTCCATCACCTCCACTAGCTTTGTTCGTAGTGATGCTTCCTAAGGCCCACTTTACTTCACATTCCAGGATGTCTGGTTCTAGGTGAGTGATCACACTATCATGATTATCTGAGTCATGAAGATCTTTTTTGTATAGTTCTTCTATGTATTCTTGCTTCCACTTCTGTTAGGTCCATTCCATTTCTGTTCTTCATTGTGCCCATCTTTGCATGAAATGTTCCCTTGATGTCTCTAATTTTCTTGAAGAGATCTCTAGTTTTCCCCATTCTATTGTTTTCCTATGCATTCAAATGGGAATATCTTTCCTTTTCTACATATATATGGTTGTCATGTTTCATATATACTTTGGGGTTCTGCTTTCTTATTAAAGATATTCTATAATTTTTAGAAACATTATTTTTAATAAGACATTGTATCACTAAGACATGGAAACATTACTGAGTAAGTAATTTTCAGGATGGAGTACAAGCACAGATAAGAATTTTTCCTATTCCCTGAAGATCCTTTAGATAGATTCTTTGATGTTCATTTCATAGTAGACTGGGAAAGAAGCTTTAAACTAAAGCCACATTGTTTCTTAAGGAACAGTTAATCTAGAGAATCAAAAGAGTGTTTTTGTTTTCTGAATTAATGAAAGATCACTATCGATTTAAGATGAAAAGATAAATAGACATGGAAAATGTGATTGACAGTCATAAACACAATTATTGTAGGTACATGGTATGTTTCTGTGTGAACGTATTCAGTAGAGGAATACAATATGAGAAATCCCACAAATATTATACATGTTTAAGAAAATTCAGTTTTCAAAAAAATTGTTGGAGCACCTGTGTTACTTGTGAATACAAAGAATATGGAAATCCTCTACTGAGAATGTCTTCCTTACTCAGAAACAGAAAATTAATTTTAGATTAGCCTCACTGATTAGGAAGTGACTAACTCTACAGAGGATGAGATTGTTGACTGGCATCTTCGATACAATGGACATAAGTTTGAGCAAACTCCAGGAGCTCTTGAAGGAAAGGCAAGCCTGGCATGCTGCAGTCCATGGATTACAAAGAGCTGGACACAACTTAGTGACAGAACAACTCTACTTAGGAAAGGCGAGTGATACTGATAATGTTACACAGAGGTTTCTCAGTTTAAGGATGCCATATTCTGTCACAGACAGAGTGAAGCAGAGAACATATTCTTAATGCATTGCCATTGGGCTCCAGGTTATCACTAGATAGAGAGTGTTAACCCAGTCCTTGAAAGGCCTCTCTGTCTTCCCTTCCTTTACAGCCTCCCTCATTGGGTGAGCTGATCCTAAGGTATCTCTTTTTCTTTTATTTTCCGCTTCCCACAGCTCTTTAATCAAGACAGACCAGAGAAGTAGAAAGTAGACAGCTTTTTCATGCTTAAATACTTATGCAATTCAAGGAATAATGCCTTGGCTTTTCAGATGGGACAGAGTATATTTTAAATTTATTTGGAAATTAAATTCATGGGGTGTATTCACACTTTATAATGGTTTGAAACAAATGAGAGAAAAAGAAATTTACTGTTGATTTTATCCTAAAAGTAAAGTTTTATCAGCACAATGAAATAAAGTAATGTAACCAAAGAATGGTGGCTAAGATGGTTAAGAATCTGGGCAGGAAACCCGGGTTTAAATCCTAGGTTGGGAAGATCCCCTGGAGAAGGGAATGGTTACCCACTCCAGTATTCTTGCCTGGAGAATCTCATGGACAGAGGAGCTAGTGCCCTACAGTTCATGGGCTCACAAAGAGTAGGACACAACTGAGTGACTAACACACTTTCACTTTCACTAAGCAAAAAACTTAATATAGTGCTTGACATAGAGTATGTGCTCAAACAATATAGATGCTGAAGCTGGACTTAGAGGATTCAGATCCCATCTATGTTCACTTCTTACTGGCTGTGTGACCTTGGGGAAGTTATTGAAACTCTCTGTGCCTCAGTTTCAATAATGAAAAAATGATAATAGTACTGCTCACCAGGTTGTTCTGACAATTAAATGAGTGACTGTGTAGAAAGTGTACGTAACTGTATGTGGCACACATGAGTTTTAGATGTGTGCTTTTATTTTGTGGTGGTGGTGGTTTAAGAAATCATATATCACTTTTTGTGTCACAAAGCAAAATAAAATGAAAATAATGTTAAATTTAAAAATATATCAGAAATCTTTTACCTTCGGAAAGATAGTGGTTATTCTTATATGGAATAAAAATTTTCTCTATCAGTTCTGTATTTTCTGATTTTTTGAACCCATACATTTTAAGACTTTATATTATTTTAGGTTTAAGAAAAGAAACTGTTGGATTTCAGATCATATCCCCTCAAATCCAGCTAAATTCCACTGGCATTTTTTTCAAACTGACAAATTTTTTATTATCATCTTGTTTAAATGAATATGTGAAACTAAATAAATAGTGTATTCTTCATGCTACTGAAATACAATTGGTTTCAATATTTAGAACCTTTAAATGAGAATGTGTGTGTGAAAAATTAAGTAACTTATGATAGGAATAACAGTTAAGCTATGAATTTCTTGTAGAATTTCACAAATTGAAACTTTAATACCAGGGACATATATTAAGTGGGATGCGTGATTTCTCAAATCATGGAAACCTTCCTTCTGAATTCATTTTCTCATATATTACCTCATTAAGGATTCTGCCTTTAATGCCTCCATTAAAACTCCATCATTGTTTTTTAAAATCTCAAACTGGAAATTAAAAACAATTTTATAGGAGATTTTTGGTAACATAATCTAAGATTTTATCTGAGCTGGATATGTGTCAAACTAGTCTCAGGGACTGCTGGCCCTATTTCAGCTATCCCAGGGGTCTGAGGTTATTTGCTTTCAGATTCAACCATTTCTTTAAATCTAATTTGTATTTTGTATTGGAGTATAGTTGATTTACAACATTGTGTTAATTTTAGGTGTATAGCAAAGTGATTCAGTTATACGTATACACATACCTGTTCTTTTTTGATTCTTTTCTGATTAAAATTTTTAATTGAAATATAATTGACTTTACAACATAATATTAGTTCCAACTATGCAATATAATTATTTGATATTTGTATATATTACAAAATGGTCATCATGGTTAGTCTAGTTATCATCTATCACCATATAAAGTTATTAAAGTATTATTTACTAATTCCCTATGCTGTACATTTAAGAAAATTTTTTAAATTAATTTATTTTTTTAATTGAAGGATAATTGCTTTGCAGAATTGTGTTGGTTTCTGCCAAACATCAACATGAATCAGCCATAGGAATACGTATGTCCCCTCCCTCTTTAACCTCATGACTCATTTATCTTGTGACCAAAAGTTTTACCTCTTAATTTCCTTCACCTATCTCACTCATCCTTCCACCCCTACCCCACCTCTTTGGAAGTTAATTGTTTTCTTCTCTGTGTCTATGAATCTACAACATTTTAAATTTTATATACAAGAAGACATAGAAATTTAGGTGGGGTGATAGATAAGCTCTGGTTATGCTCGAAGAATGTATTAGTGTGCACTTTTAAATATTTTAGCTTTGATGGGGAAACTCTGAATTGTAAAGTGAGAATTATGTTAAATATGTTATGTATAATGCACAGAGAAAATGTATAATTTGGAGACCTGGGTTTTGGTCAGCTCTATAGCTATCTAGAGTGTCTCACCTAGAGAGCTGTTTAACTGCTATGACTTAAAAAAAAAAAGTCTATAAAATAAAAGTATTATACTAGATCAGCATTTCCTAAATGGTGTTGTGGTTACTAGCTCTGATTTCTAGTCTTTTATTAGACATTACTGATATAGAGATTCCATGGTCAAATATATTTATGAAATTGAAGAGGTTTCTTTGAGTTGATGTGTATGATAAGCTTTTCCCAAAGGGAGAAGACAGCAAGCAGACTTTCTTAACTTATGTGCCTACAGAACACTTTTGGTAGTGATATTCTTTTTGGAATACTCTTAAGAATCCCATGGACAGAGGAGCCTGGCTGGCTACAGTCCATGGGGTCCAAAGAGTCAGACATGACTGAGCAACTAACATTTTCACTTTCATTTTAGGAACACCTGAGTTAGATTATCTTATAGATATCTTCAGGAGAAGGCAATGGCACCCACTCCAGTACTTTTGCCTGGAGAATCCCAGGGACGGGGGAGCCTGATGGGCTGCCGTCTCTGGGGTCGCACAGAGTCGGACATGACTGAGGTGACTTAGCAGTGAGCAGTTAGCAGCATAGATATCTTCTAATTTTATTTCTGTTTCATTTGCTGATATACTTTTAGTTAAGTGTGGAATATAAGGCATAATTGTTAATATTCTTGAATTCCTTGAAAAAAATCCTATAATCAAAATTTCTGTTTTCTATTTTCATTCATTGTCACAAGTCTCACCCAGCTGGCATCTCTAATACTAAAAAGTTGGATATTACTAATTAACTTTTCAAATTAGGATTGTATTATTTTTGGTGTAAAGTAAATTATATTTATAAAATACCACAAAAGGCAATTTCTTAACTTTTCATGCTTTTATTAAATGCATTAATATAATGAGATACTGTAAAAAATTAAGCTAAAGATACAGTGTTACTGTGGAAAATAATTTTTTTCTCAGGCAGTGTTAAAATCTGAGAGATGGGGTACAGTTATTAAAGGAAATATAGCAAGGGAATCTCATTTGTGAAAATAAAACTATTGATAAGAAAGAGGTAGAAATTTGAATTGGAAAAATTTACACATAATTAAAAATTTTATAAGAAAACTAAAAATCATCTTCATAGGCTAAAATAAAAGATTTTAGAATCTGCTAAAATCTAGAATCTGCTATTCTAGAATCTGCTTTTAGATGATTTTTTATCATCCTCATCTATTAAGTCCTACTGATCACTGATATCACAATAAGATATTTTTGCTGACTCCATCCAAAGGGGCTTTTAAACTGGATACGGGCTTAGAACAGATACATAAAAGAAATGCAAGACAGCATTTGTTGAGTTCCAAATTTTAAAATTATGGCAGAAATACTGAAAAGGCATTACGACTGATAGTTGGTATGTGAAAGTCGCTCAGTCGTGTCCAACTCTTTGTGACACCATGTCCATGGAATTCTCCAGGCCAGAATACTGGAGTGGGTAGCTGTTCCTTTCTCCAGGGGATCTTCCCAATCCGGGGATCTAACCCAGGTCTCCCGCATTGCAGGCAGATTCTTTACTAGCTGAGCCACAAGGGAAGCTCATATAAATTAAGGAGAATTCAAGTTGAAGACTGACATTTGAAAGTGAAATCATTAGGTGTGGTTCCGGGGCAGCTCTGAAGAGCTCCAGCACCACAGTCCTTTATGTCTCAATGCAGGAAGGAATTCAGTGAGAGGCAAAGTGATAGATAAAGAAGTGATTTATTAGAATAGCATGCTTGTAAGGTTCATAAGCAAGCTGGCTAGGGTTGCCCTGCCCCAAGTACCCAGTGGGTTACATTTTTATTATAATTAAAAGAAGACAGAGGAGGAGGTGAAGATCTCTTTCTTCAGTAGATGTCACCTTTCCACCATCAGTTCCTCCCCAGATAGGGCAGGGACGTTTTCTTGTCCTTATAAGATCAGGGAAGTACTGTCATAGCACTTGGGAAAAATATTTTCAGGTCCAATACAATCAGGATCTTTCATTTTGAAAAGTCACCTTTCCATAAATGACTGTTTCTTTGTATGTACAGAGCATGTCTTGGATGCCGTTAGCTTGATGACATCACTGGGCAGATTGTAGGCCTTATTCTCTATGGTTGTTTTATGTTCTGGCAGCACTGTGCAAAGAATATATCTTTGGAGCTGAATTTTGGGGGTCATTAATTCACTGAGCTTACTGGGCAGGATTCGGTCTCATGCCACCATTGTTTTATTGTTTTGGGTCATGTCTCATGCTTCCTTTGCATGGTTTTGTTGCTAAGCGAGTTAGCTAGATTTTATTGTTAAGCAAGCTAATTTTCCTTTGAAGCTAAGTGTCTCGTTTTGTTTAATGAGTCAAGCAAGCCAACATTGTTTCAGAATTTTCCTATTACTTTCTTGAGTGATTATTAGTCTTTTTGTGGTCTCCCAAAGGAGAAGGCAATGGCACCCCACTCCAGTACTCTTGCCTGGAAAATCCCATGGACAGAGGAGCCTGGTGGGCTGCAGTCCAAGGGGTCCACTTTCACTTTTCACTTTCATGCATTGGAAAAGGAAATGGCAACCCATTCCACTGTTCTTGCCTGGAGAATCCCAGGGACGGGGTAGCCTGGTGGGCTGCTGTCTATTGGGTCTCACAGAGTCACAGAGTCACGACTGAAGTGACTTAGCAGCAGCAAAGCCCCCTGAAGTTCCCTCTCTATCTACAATTCCTTAATCGGATTTCTAAGCTAATTATTTGACTATCCCTCTTTATCCCTATCAAAAGCAGAGAGGAGAGAAGGCATTGCAGGGTAAAAAGAGTGGTGTGAGGAAATAGACAGGAATTCTTGTGTCTTATAGGAAGCAATTCACAAATCATTTACGTTGAGACAAAAGACTTTGTACTTGAAACAAAGAAGTGATATAAAGGGCTGGAAATGTAGGTAGGGAATTTGGTGGGCCTTAGAATTCCTTCTACTTTCTCAAGCTTTAGTTTAGATTAAATTAAAGAAACCTGCTTAGAAGCAATTTTTGACCCAGTTAAGTTTTGAAATCCCTCCTGAGCTAATTGTGTATCCTACCATGAGTGATTGATGTTTCCTGAGGCTAATGGCTGAGGCATTGTTTCTCTGAACAGGAATCTCTGACCCAGAACAACACATCTATGAATAGTGATTTGACCACCACAGAAGACCCTGTTTGTTAAATCCTCAGGATCCACAATCTTCCTGTGGCTTTTTTGTTTTCAGTCTCTGCCTAATGTTCCCTTTTCAACATTTATTGAGTGCACCCTGTGCTCTCATAAAGATGATAATGTCTTTCTTCCTTTCCCAGCTGCACGAAACACTAAAGTTATATGATTTGGTTTTGTAGGAGAAATGATGTAGGGCCTGGGCAGCCATGGAATGGAAAAGTTTTAAGGACCACTGGGCTAGGGTAAGTTTTCATCATCAGTTTTCTAGAGGATTCATATGAGTAATACTTTTTTCTTTCCAAAGCCTTTTAAGATTTGGTTGGTCTATTCAGCACAGAGTTTCTTAGCCCCGAGACCCTGATTACTTATGACCAGATGTAAATAGAAAAGTAAACGGTCTGTTTTCTCTGAAGTAGAGTTTAATAAGACAGTTTTCCAAAATGATGTAGGCAGTGTCTTAACAAAGCTAGCTAATTAGATACAAATTAGGTGGCTAAAACTCAACAATGACCAAGTTGAAGCATTCATGATAGCATAAAAATTATGGAGAAATTGCCTTGAAACACATTGGTACCAGCAAAAAAGTAGTTTCTACTAACATCAATTTGTTGACCATTTGGTAGTTTCAGCCATAGTCATGGCCAATGGTTCCTAAATCTAAATTTCCAAATTTAGACGTACACATCTAAATGTCTAAATCTTTCTCTTGTTCTCTTTCTCCAGACTTACATATCCAGTTATCAACCAGACCATTACCTACCCACTTACTCAAACTGGAAATTTATGATTTATCCTAAATTCCCTCCTATCTCTTTCTCTAGATCCAGTCAACAATAACCATATTCATATGTTATCCATCCCTTCTTTTTCTCTCCAAATAATTAAGAGTCTTAAAATCTCCTGCCTTCTACCAACTTCTTTTCAAAATATTAACCATGAAAAGGTCTTTCTTTAATATGCAAATATCACAGTGTCATGCTGCAAATCAGAACACTTCAATTATACCCATCATCTATAAGATAAACTTCCCTCTAGCCAATTCAGTCATTATCTTCTAGTCCCTGCTCACCTGCCTAGCCTCTTCTATTTTCTGCAATGTTACCTCTCCCCACACACCCTGCTAACTAACCTCCCATACCTCCTCCACCTCCACCAGCCGAGTGATTCTTTCTATGTTTCGGTAGGCTGAAAAATGACCCCCCAAAACATCAGGTCCAATTCTTCAAACCTGAAAATGTTACCTTATTTGGAAAAAGGGGTCTTTGGAGATATAATTAAATTAAGAATCTTAAGATAGGAAGGTTATCCTGAATTAACAGAATGGACTCTAAGGGCAGTATACTCTGTAAGAGAGAGAGAGAGAGAACTATTTTACAGACACAGGGAAACTGCAGGATACTGATCTTGAAAAATGTAGTGATATGACCATAAGCCAAGGAATGGTGGCAATGATCAGAAGCTGGAAGAGGAAAGGGACACATTTACCCCAGAGCATGGCCCTGTGCACACCTTAATTTTTGCCCAGTGATAGGAATTTCAGATTCCTGGGTGCCCAAAATTGTAAGAGAATGTATTTCTATTCCTGAAGCCACAAAATGTGTGGTAGCTTGTTGCAATAGCCATAGGAAACAGTACAACTGTTACTGAGTTCAGCCTTCTACTCCTTGAGGCCCAACTGGCCAAGCAATCCAGAGATGAGTTGTTGGGGCAAGGAATAGCAACTTTACTTGGAAAGCCTGTAGACCGAGAAGATGGTGGGCTAATGTCCCAAACAACCATCTTACCTGAGTAGAGTTCAGGCTTCCTTTATGCTAAAAGGGGAGAAGGTATGGCTAGTTGTTGCAGACTTCTTGGTGCTAGGATCCTCTGCAGCTGTCTGTCTAGGTCTGGTCACAATGTTCCTATAAAACTCCAACAAGAAAAATGTGATTCTCTGCTCTGCAACATTTTCTGTCTAAATGAATGGAAAAGTGTTATACCTTTAAAGGTGAGAGCCTTTAAAGAGAATGGGTTCTATATATTTCAGGCTCTAGACAGCATTCTTTTACAAAACCAGCATGACTAAGCACAGGCAACAGAACACAAGGGTTGGAACTAAAGGAGTAGATCTAATATGGGTTCAGGTTTGTTCTTCCCTGTTATCCAACTTCTATTCCTGTTATTTCATGAATGTTTACTGCTCCAATATGTTATTTACTGTCAACCTGGGATGCCTCTTCTCTGTCTTTTTGTCTGAAAATTTCTCATTTATTTTTAGAGTTTAGTCTGTGAAGGCTTTTTCAACTCTCTCTGAAAAGTCAGTACTCTTTCCCACTGTGCCTACTGTTTGTTTGTTTTGTTCTTGCTTTTTAATATTCCTACATTTATTGTGGCAATATAAGACCTAGTATATCTACCTCAGTGGTCAGGGATACAGGCCACTTTATTGAGTTAGAGATGGTTTGAGTAACTTTGTGCAAGTTACAACTCTAAGCTTGTTTCCATATCTGTGGTGTGTGTGTGTGTGTGTGTGTGTGTGTGTCCTCAATTGCTCAATTGTGTCTGACTCTGCAACCCCATGGACAGTAGCCTGTCAGGCTTCTCTGTCCTTGGAATTTTTCAGGCAAGAATTCTGCACTGGGTTTCCATTTCATACTCCAGGGAATCTTCCTGACCCAGGGATTGAATTTGCGTTTCTTGCATCTTCTGCATTGGCAGGTGGATATTTTACCGCTGCCCCACTAATGGGAGTAATAATGGTACTAACCTTGTAGGTATATTTTGAGGATTGAATGAGATAATCCTATGTAAATATGGTATCTGTCAAATATTATGGCTCAAAAATGTTAGCTCCAACTAGAGAACTGTATTTTGTTTTCATAACTGTCTCTTAATGAAGTATAAACTCTTTGAAGGAAGGGAAAGTTATTTTTATTCATAATGCCTGGCTAAAAGTTTAATTAATACTTAATGGGTAAATAAGTAAAATGTGTCTTTTTCCAAAGGTCTTGCTATTAAATTATTATTCTCCTACCTGGAACTCTCAAAATGCCCAATCTGGTTTTCCTTAATTCTCCAAAAAAGTGCCATTATAATTTTATATATAGAATTTCACAGGCTATTCACTCTCATCTCTATAATGGAGTTCTCATGGATTCAAGACTCAGATGGTAATTCCCTACCTCTTGGTAGGGCCTTTAAAAATATTTTCCAACTTTGTACATAATTTCAGAAATCCACATTTCCTTGCCTCTATTTTACTTTATACTGAGTTCAGAGGTAGGTCATCTGAGAAACTTAAAAGAAAAGGTAATGTAATGTTTAGTTAAAGAAAACTTATTCATGTGTGCAGCTCATTTGTATGGCTTTTCAATCATAGAAGCTAAGAAGTATAGAATTGTTCAGTTTTATTTAACAGAAGCATTCAGGATTGCTGATTGCTAGAGATTCTATCATCTGCCTCGGTCTCCATTTTATAGGACAAATTTGACATTTTTAAAAGTCTATCGAAAATGATTGGTTTCACTCATCAGAAAAATATATTATTGTCAAAATCATCTTTGTGGAAATTCTCTTAAAATAATAATGGCCATTTTTCCCTGAGGAAGCTTAAATGCAGAGTTACTTTGTACTCCGTACTATTGCAAATGCCTTTCAAAGAGAATGAAGTAGTTGAGAGGATGTCTTACATGATTGCTTTAAAGATCAGAGGTATATAGAAGAAATACTTGACAGGCTGATGACTTGAATATAATCTTTAGCTTCATTTAGTTGAATTTCCAGAAAACTCTGTTCATGAGAGAGTGTGTTCAAACTTTCTAAAACTATTTAGTAAAAGATATGATGTAATGATGTGAGTTCATATAATTTACTATTGAAGGAATTATCCTTTTATTTCCCTCTCTCTCTCTTTTTCTCTAACAATAAATGCTTTGCAGTGATTATGTGTTATTCACATAATCTACTACCTAGCTGCCATCTGACATATACCTACTACCTAACCGACTGCCTGGCACATTGTTAGTCATTAGGAAAATGCAATTTAAGAAAGACAGATAATAATAACTATTGCAAGGATGTGAAGAAACAAGCCTGCATGCACTGTTGGTAGGAATTTAAAACTGCACACTTACTTTGGTGAAATCGTTTGGTGGTTTCTTAAACAGTTAAACATGACTTTATCATATGACACAGCCGTTTGACTCTTGGGGATCTATCCAAGAGGAATGATTCTATTGTTTGCTCATCATTGCCCTCTCTTGAGCTCCTTCCTCATCCCCTGTTCTAATCCCAACAACATAGTTATTTCCCTCTCTTTTTTTGTCCTGTCCTGGGTCAAAGTCATCTAGCCAAATTAAAGGTCTACTTTAATCTTTAAATCTCCTAAAAGCATGAGGAGCTGCACACACAAACAAGTTTTCTTTAGAAATTAGAAGGGTAAAGTACAAAAGCATGAGGAGGTAGAGGTATTTTTATATACAGTAATAACTGGTTTGGTAATAAGTATCTATGAGAAAATTTGTAGCTTTGAGAAAAAAATTTTGTGCTAAACATAGGTTCATTTTTTGGTTTTACAATTGTGGAATCACAGAATTTTACTGATAAGTCATACTTCAGAGATTGAAATGGCATGAAATAAGTATTAAAGCTACTATACTGGGATGAATAGTGTCTCCTGCCCCAGAAATTTGTGTTTACTGAAACTTCAGAATGTGACTTATCTTGAAACATGGTCTTTGCAGATAATAATTAGTGAATATGAGTTCATATTGGGATAGGATAGATGTTATATCCAATATGACTTGTGTCTTTATAACAAGAGGAAAGACACACACATGGAAAGGGGCCGTTTGATGATGGAGGCAGAGATTGGGGTAATGCCGGTGTAAATCAAGACAGCAAGGATTGTTGGTATTGTGAGAATCAAAATGCAAGGGAGATTTCTCTAAAGCTTTTAGAGGAAGCATCATCCTACTGACACCTTGACTTCAAACTTCTAATCTCTAGAACAATGAGAGAATAAATTTCTGTTATTTTTTTCAATTTTCTGTTGTTTCTACTAAACTGTGGTACTTTGTTATGGTAGTGCTAGGCAGCCAACACACCTACATGCATTGAAAATACCAACATACATGTTTATTCATATCCAGGAGTTTATTAAATGATTTGTTTGGCAAGGAATTTTCTGGTATAAAATTTATTTCATAGCTAAACTTGGAGCCCAGCAACTCATATTTCAGAGATGCTTTGCATCTATTTAAACTGATGTCAAACATTTCCCAAAGAGTCAAACTGTATTGATTATAGACAGTTACAAAAGTTAAGTAATTTAGAAGGTTGATGAGAAAGTTCTGTATAATTGAGTGGTAGGATTGAAGGAGTCTATGATTTTCAACACACAAAAAACGATGTATGCCATGTGTTATGTGCAAAGCGTATGTGTTTTTAACACCTTAAACCATTTTAAGGTGTTAAAGGTGTCATATAGGACATTTTATATGTATATTAATATATACAATGGTTTATTATTCAGCAATGAAAAATAATGAAGTCCATATATTCTATGCTGTAATACTATGCTGTAGTATGGATGAGTCCCCAAAACATTATGTTAAGTAAAATAAGTCATGGATGGTCATATAGTGTTAGGGACATTTTTAATCCAAGTAGATTTACTTGAAATCTTCCTTTAACAGGAGTTAATGTGTGGGATCATAAAGTTAAAGGAATGATCTTGGAATGCTTAGCTAGGCTGTGGCAGTGCTAATTTGTTAAATTGAACAGCCATAGTTTTTTGTTTTCTAAAATCACTTGATACATGATACTATTGATAGAATTCTTCATTTCCTGAAAAATACCTTTTGCTATTTAAGCATTTGAAATGAGGTATTCATCTCATTAATTTTTACTTTTTGCTAGGAAAAGAATATAAAATACACCAGCACATAATCTTTACCACATCATTTACTAATGACCCCAGACTAGATGTTCATCAGAGTTTGTCAAGGTAGTCATACCTATTGCATTAGGGAACAAACTTGTTAAAGTCTTTCTAACTATATTTCCTGTGTTGTACTGGCAGCTCTATCACAACAGTTTGGGAACATCTGGGAATTTCCAACAAAGCCAAATATTGCCAAGAATCAAGTTTCAGTTTATAAAGACCTTCCATTTGAATTTCACGAAGTCATTATCTCATTTTATTGTCATATGAGTTATATGTTAATATCTCTATTTCACAGTTGAATAAATTTGAGGCTAATTGTGTTATGTGACTTGCCCAAGTGGTGGAGCTATTATTTGAGCCCAAGTCTGCACCAAAATCAATATGCTCTTTCAGGATTAACGTATTGCTTTACTTTATTTGGATTGAGTTCTAAAGCTTGTTTTTAAAGTTGCTGCTAAGTCACTTCAGTCGTGTCCAACTCTGTGTGACCCCATCGAAGGCAGACCACCAGGCTCCCCCATCCCTGGGATTCTTCAGGCAAGAACACTGGAGTGGGTTTCCATTTCCTTCTCCAATGCATGAAAGTGAAAAGTGAAAGGGAAGTCTCTCAGTTGTGTCTGACTCTTAGCGATCCCACGGACTACCGCCTACCAGGCTCCTCTGTCCATGGGATTTTCCAGGCAAGAGTACTGGAGTGGGGTGCCATGGCCCTCTCTGTTAAAGTTGCTAGACTTTATATAAAATATAGAATATAATATTGACTCTTCTATTTATTAACTGTATAAAGTTAATCCACTACTCTTAACCTCAACTTTACCTGTAGTAATCATGTAACTTTATAGTTTGTTGTTTGCCACTCATAGTAAGTACTTTATAGCTACTGATTCATTTAATCTTTATAACCCTATGAGGCAGATAAATGTCTCTATTTACACATGAGGAAAATGAGATTCAATGAGTTTAAATAAATTGTCCAGAGTCACAAACTACTCAGTGATGGAGCATGGACTTTAGCATCAAAGCTTGTGTACTATGCTGCCTCTCTGTGAAGCAGAGATGAGTAACACTCATGCAGCCTGGCTGTTTACATAAACGGTGATGTAGATACAGTCACTTTGTAAACCAGAAAGGACTAAAGAAAGATTAGTCATTACAAATAAGAATGCTTTACTTTAACTGTGGGGAAATATGAGGGTAGGCAGTTTCCTTATACTAATTTCTATGGAATTTAAATGCTATTGTCACATCCTAATTCCACTGGTAAATTTCTTGAAATATTCTTTGAAGCAAGATGTGGATTTTGCCTCATTTAACAAATGGAACTAATTGTAAACGTTATCTCCTACTAGTTTAGCAATTCGTGTTTTTTAATTACTTCTTGATCATTTGAATTGCTCTGAGGATCATTTGTTGAAATCAATTAGTGTTTTCTTTTATTAATATGCTAGTATTTGCATGAAGAATTCTTAAATATTCTGAGAGTAAATTATTTTCTATAGTGTGGTATTTATTGCAGAGAACATCTGTTCTTTTTTGATGCCTAACCATTCATTAATGAGATGATTTTAGGTATTCTTCATAAATTATCTTACTGGGCTTCTGAATTTCAAACATTTTTCAATAAGACACAAAATTCTGAATTGCACAGTTCTGGCTGCTGTTATCTATATTTGGTCTCTGACAACCAAAGTTGATGTATTCTTTGATAACTGTCATGCCACTTCATTGGATGAGGACTTTCTTAGCCTACCTCCTTTTCTTCCTTGTCATCTTCTTTTTTTCTTCTCGTTTCCATTCTCCTCCACATCTTGTTCTGTGGTTCAGCCTTTTGTAATATCTCATCTCTAATTTCTTGCCAAGAATAAAATGAAAAATAATCCTTTTCACTTTTTACCCCATTTTCAATTTCTCTTCAGACTTTAGGTTACATACCTTCTTTGAGTTGTGGGGTAAATAGTAAAATGAAATTCCTTCACCACTCAGTAGTGAATTAGTGATCAGTCTTCTTCCATTTGGAATTTTGTCATGACGGGACCATTCCCTTCAGACTGTAATACTTTAGAAATCATATTCACATGCTTCTAGTTGTCACGATATAAAGCATTTCCTTGATTTGCATCACTCACCAGGATGGTTCTAATCATAGAGTTTAGTTAAAATAAACAGAGCTGAAACCTCTCATATAGGGAAAGCCTTGCTTATAATCATAAAGCCACCATGTATTACTAAGAACAGAGGAGAGTCTTAAGGCATAATATCATGATCTTATTCAGAGAGGTCCTTTGGAAATGTGAACCCATTTTTCAGTCCATCTGATGTTAGTTTAAGTAATTGTACACATTTATTTGGTCTATTTATGGAATGTCATCATGTATATGAGGGTCTATATTCCAGTTGTGTGGGGGAAGCAAGACTCACTGGCTTTCACCAGGACTGTATTATGCCTCTTTCTCCCCAACAGCCTCCATCATGTTTGTGCCACCCTTCAGAGTGGGCCTTGAACAGTGAAGCTGAAAATTATTTCTCACCCTTGAAAATGGAGAGAACAATACCAAAAGGGACCAAAGTATCAATTCTAAACGTTTTGGGGTATGGCACTTCTACACCCTTAAGAATGTTCCACACTGAGGGAAAAATAGTTACTCCTGAAACTACTTGTTGGATTGATTAAGCATTGTGTTGCAGTGTGAAAGGAAGTTTCACCAAGAACAGATTTCATATATAAGAATAGATTATTATTTTAACCAACACAAAATATATGAAAATAACATTTGTTATGTGTCTGAAAACTGTAGTCATGGTTACTTTGACCATAAGAATATATTTTCTCTCCTCTTTATCCTGGAAAGAAATGAAAACATCTGTTTCTGAGATTTTAGAACAATAAATAGCATTAATTTTCATTCCAATTCAAGCATAAGTATTTATATCAAGTGAGATAATTTCTTCAGCAAAATGTTTCTGAAAGGAATTTTAATAATTCTCTTTGATTTCTTTGGGACTAGTTCTGCAAAGTCATTGGAACAATAACTAGCCATCATATACTAAGATCAGAATATAGGTTTTACGGATTCAATTACTGTTTATATCCAATATAAGTTATTTAACCAGCTTTTAAATATATATTGGGTTATGAAAGATACAGAATAAAAGAAAGAAAAAAATTACAAGTGATCTGAAAGGTCTTGAACTCTAAGAGGAAATATATTTCTAGAGTAGAAATATGTTAGTGTTATGAAAGATACAAAATAAAAGAAAGAAAAAAATTACAAGTGACCTGAAAGGTCTTGAACTCTAAGAGGAAATATATTTCTAGAGTAGAACATTGAATTTACAATAATTTGTTCAGCTTGTATGTTAAATACAAAGACAAGTCAAAGTAAGAAAGTAAACATTTATTTAGAGTCAGGGTAATTTCCAAAAAGTCGGAGGTTTTAAGTCTATTTTGTTCAGAATATTGTTTCTCTGATTACCACAAAAATATATGTTCACTGAAGAAAATTTGAAAAAGAAATTGCCTATAAACATCATGAAATAAACATTGCTTCAGTGAATTTGGCTAACACTTTTTCTTTTCCCTGTAGCTGCTTTCTTTTTGGAACATTCTTCCCAACCCTGTTCATCTGCTTATTTCTTGCTTATCCTTCAGAACCTTATTTTCAATGGTACTTGTCCTCAAAAAAGTTTTCAAACCTCCTACCTGAGGTCCTCTGCTAATATGCTCCTGTTTAATTTCTGGGTTTCCTCTGCATTCTTGAAATATTAATGATCCTGGACTCTGGTGTATGCTGGCAATACGGTGACAAACATGATAAACAGGATCTCTACGACAATGGAGTTTACAATTTTAATGGAGACAGTTAAGAAATAAACAAAAATGAATGTACACATGTAATTTTGTTTTAGTTACATGTAAATGTATATTCCTCACTGGACTACCAACCCCATGGGGTGAGAACAATAACTGTTTGGTTTAGAGAATTTAGTAAATAAATGTACATGTGTTTTAAATGAATGGACACTGAAGGAATGTAACAAATAAGTTAATCTTTTTATGTGCTTTCTCAAGATATTTCATGTACATAAGTATTATGATCAGGCTACCCAAGATGACTGTTCTCTTGTTTTCTGTACATCCCCTGCTCAGCCAGTCCCTGCCTCAAGTGTACCCTACTCACATGACTGACCCTCCTACATACTTGCCCCAGGCCCAAAGGAATGATCTTGCTTTAGATAAGAACTCTCCACTGTGCTTAAAGGGATATTGAGGGGCATGCTGCTCTGCTGGTTTCCCTAATAACCCATGAACCAGCCTTAAGTCAACTCCTCTACAACTAGCAACCTACCCCTGTCTCTAGGAGCAAAGACTGCTGCCATGTCCTGTCTGCCCTCTGCCATATACAGTGAGGTGTTTCTCCAGGACCTTGCTTCAGACATGCAAGATTCCCCTATCCATTAAACTATTATGTTTCTGTTACCGACTCTTAGCTCTTTTCTTCTGTCTTAAAGCTGGGCATGTACAGGCCTTCTAATTCTGCATGGTTCATCCCAATCACAAACCTACAGTTTTTATATATGCTCAAAGTTGGAATCTTTTGATGAATACACAGTATACTTTTTCTACTTAATATCATGTCTTGAACATACTCTTATGTGAATAAACATTTTAATGTGATCAAATATTTTAGTCTGGCATTTCACATGATGTATTCTACACAGAGGGTAAATAAACAGGGTGACAATATACAGCCTTGATGTATTCCTTTACTAATTTTGAACTAGTCTGTTCCATGTCTGATTCTAGCTGTTGCTTCTTGACCTGTTTCTCAGGAGACGGGTAAGGTGGTCTAGTATTCCCATTGCTTTAAGAATTTTCCGCAGTTTATTGTGACCCACATAGTCAATGGTTATAGCATAGTCAATGAAGTAGAAGTAGATGTTTTTCTGGAATTCTCTTGCTTTTTCTATGATCCAACATATATTGGCACTTTGATTCCTCTGCCTTTGCATAATATTTAATTGTAAGAATATACTAGAGTGATTTTTTAAAAATCATCCTCTATTGAGATTATTTTCACTCTTTTCCTGACTCAAACTACACAGTCATTTAGATTGTTGACAGTAGTTTACTGTTATGAATTATGTTCTGATGAACACATTTATGCATAAATCCTCTATCTTTGATTTTATTTCCTTGGAAAAATTGAATCACTGAACAGAGGTAGCTATCTTTTTAAGACTTTTATAGTTCAGTTCATACACTCAGTCATGTCCAACTCTTTGTGACCCCATGGACAGGGCCATGCCAGGTAAGCATGCCAGGCTTACCAGTCCATCACCAACTACCAGACCTTACTCAAACTCATGTCTATTGAGTCAGTGATACGATCCAACCATCTCATACTCTGTCATCCCCTTTTCCTCCCACCTTCAATCTTTCCTAGCATCAGGGCCTTTTCCAGTGAATCAGCTCTTCACATTGGGTGACCAAAGTATTGGAGCTTCAGCATCAGTCTTGAATATTCAAGATTGATTTCTTTTAGGATTGATTGGTTGGATTTCCTTGCAGTCCAAGGACTCTGAAGAGTCTTCTCCAACACCACAGTTCAAAGCATCAGTTCTTCAGTTCTCAGCTTTCTTTATGATCCAACTCTCACATTCATACATGACTGCTGGAAAAACCATAGTTTGACTATACAGACCTCTGTTGACATATATATTGACTTTTATATATATTGCCAAATTGTATTACAGAAAGGTAAGGTAAGTTATAGTTTATTAAGGGAAAATTTACATAATTTCATTAGTTTTTTTTAACTCAATGACATTTTAATGAAGATACTATGTATATAGGCTTGGACTGTTTTAATTTTCTTCCTTCCTCCACAACACTTTCCAGCAGCATTTCAACTTCTCCTATCTCTTGAGATAAACCATTTTATTAAAATTATCTTTTACTATTCAAAATATTATTTTAAGATTTTTCCTTATTTTTTAAAATTAATTTTATTGGATTTTCATTAGATTTTGAAACTAGCAATAGATGTGACCTCTAGGATTGACTAGTTTGACCTCCTTGCAGTCCAAGGGACTCTCAAGAGTCTTCTCCAGCACCAGAATTCAAAAGCATCAATTCTTTGGCACTCAGCCTTTATGGTACAACTCTCACATTCATACACGGCTACTGGAAAAACCATAGCTTTGACAATATGGACTTTTGTTGGCAAAATGATGTCTCTGCTTTTTAATACACTGTCTAGGTTTGTTGTCAAAGCTTTTCTTCCAAGGTGCAAGAGTCATTTAATTTCATGGCTGCAGTCATTGTCCTCAGTGATTTTGGAGCCCAAGAAAATAAAATCTGTCACTTCTTCCACTTTTTCCTCTTCTATTTGCCATGGAGTAATCTTAGTTTTCTGAATGTTGAGTGTCAAGCCAGCTTTTTCATTCTTCTCTTTCACCCTCATCAAGAAGCTCTTTAGTTCCTCTTCACTTTCTGCCATTACAGAGGTGTCATCTGCATTATCTGAGGTTGGTATTTTTCCCAGGAATCTTGATTCCAGCTTGTGAGTCATCCAGCCTGGCATTTTGCATGAAGTACGCTGCATAGAAGTTAAATAAGCAGGGTGACAGTATACAGCCTTGACGTACTCTTTCCCAGTTTGGAATCCGTCCTTCATTCCATGCCCAATTCTAACAGTTGTTTCTTGACCTGCACACGTTTCTCAGAGACAGGTAAGGTGGTCTGATATTCCCATCTCTAAGAATTTTCCACAGTTTGTTGTAATCCTCACAGTCTAAGGCTTTAGTCTTGTCAATGAAGTGGAAATTTTTCTTGAATTCTCATGCCTTTTCTGTGATCCAGCAGATGTTGCAAATTGATCCTTGGTTCCTCTGCCATTTTCTAAATCCAGCTTGTACATCTGGAAGTCCTTGATTCACATACTGCTGAAGCCTAGCTTGAAGGATTTTGACCATTACTTTGTTAGCATGTGAAATGAGTACAATTATCTAGTAGTTTGAACAATCTTTGGCATTGTCCTTCTTTGGGATTGAAATGAAAACTCACTTTTTCTAGTCCTGTGACCATTACTAAGTTTTCCAAATTTGCTGACATATTGAGTGCAGCAGCACTTTAACTGTTACCATGTTTTAGGATTTTAAATAGCTCAGCTGGAATTCTGTTTACTCCACTAACTTTGCTTGTGGTAATGCTTCCTAAGGCCTACTTGACCTCACACTCTTGGATATGAAGTTGGCTCTAGGTGAGTGACCACACCATCATGGTTATCCTGGGTCATTAAGACCTTTTTTGTATAGTTCTTCTTCATTGTTTTCTTGCCACGTTTTCTTAATCTCTTCTGCTTCTATTAGGTCCTTGCCATTTCCGTCCTTTATTGTGCCCATCTTTGCATGAAATGTTTCCTTTTTATATCCAGTTTTTTTTTGAAGACATCCCTAGTCTTTCCCATTCTATTGTTTTCCTCTATTTCTTTGCATTGTTCAGTTAAGAAGGCTTTCTTATCTCTTCTTGCGATTCTCTGGAACTCTGCATTCAGTTGAGTATACCTTTACCTTTCTCCTTTGCCTTTTGCTTCTCTTGACTTTTCTCAACTATTTGTAAGTCCTCCTCAGACAACCACTTTGCCTTATTGAATTTCTTTCTCTTTAGGATGGTTTTGGTCACTGCCTCCTGTGTTACAATGTTACAAAACTCTGTCCATAATTCTTCAGGCATTCTGTCTACCGGATCTAATACCTTGAATCTATTTGTCACCTCCTATGTATTCATAAGGGATTTAATTTAGGTCTTACCTGAATGGTCTAGAGGTTTTCCCTGCTTTCTTCAATTTAAGCCTGAATTTTCCAATCAGGAGCTCATGATCTGAGCCACAGTCAGCTTCAGGTCTTGTTTTTGCTAACTGTATAGAGCTTCTCCGTTTGGCTGCAAAGAATATAATCAATGTGATTTTGGTGCTGACCATCTGGTGATGTCCATGTGTAGAGTCTTCTCTTGTGTTTTTGGAAGAGGGTGTTTGCCAAGACCAGCGTGTTCTCTTGGCAAAACTCTGTTAGCCTTTGCCCTGCTTCATATCAACAATTAATTGTATCAATAGAAATGCATGTGTTATTAATATATTTTGGAGTGAAGAAGGATAGGTTTGGGATCTTGAGACAGGTGAATGCCAGATAAGAGAATTTCAAAATAGATGTTTAGAACTCCCTGTAGGATTTTGAGGAGAGGGATAAAACTGTCTCTGGAGGCAAAAATATCTTAACTCAAAGTAGTAACTTGGTGACTTTAAGCACTTAAGTTTACTGACTTAAATTTCAGCTGTGTTTCACTTACCTTTCAAGGGCTTAAGGGTACGGGAAAATTTTCTGGTTCTCTGTCTCATACTACTACAACTGGGATATTTGTGGGAGGCTATTTCAAGTCATCTTTACTCAAATCCCTCTCTGAACCATTTTTAACTCACTGCATGGGTGCTCAGTTTTGGACATTGCCTTCCTCCTCCTCCTTTCCTCCCTCCCTCCCCTCACTTCCTTCCTTCTTTCCTTTCTTCCTTCCATAGCTTGTATTTATTAACAGCAATCTCCAATACTTTGGTCACCTGATGTGAAGAATCGACTCATTGGAAAAGACCCTGATGCTGGGAAGATTGAAGGCAGGAGGAAGGGGATGATAGAGGATGAGAGGGTTGGATGGCATCATTGCCTCAATGGACATGAGTCTGAGCAAGCTCCAGGAGTTGTTGATGGACAGAGAGGCCGGGCGTGGTGCTGTCCATGGGGTCGCAAAGAGTCAGACATGACTGAGTGACTGACCTGAACTGATGATTTTGTAAAGCAGCCTTGAACCTGGTCATTCTGATTCTCAAGAGCAGTGTGTTCTGAAGACAACTCCCTGTAGCTCTCTCTTGAATTCCACTGGTGTGTACACATTGATGATGATGTGGTACTGGCCTTCTGGAGGCAGGTGATCTGGCCTTTCGCTCTCAAAAGGGAACAGACTGGGGTCCCGTGTGATGGCTCCACATGTAGTTCCCTGGGATGCAAGTTGCAGCTCCTGCAGTGCTTTCTGCTGGGCCTCAAGCATGGGCCTGATGCCCTCCCTCTCCATCTCGTGCTCTCCCTGCTTATACAGGGACCACTTCTTCAGAAGCTGCACTCTCATCTCGTCTCTTCAAAGAGCAGCTCCCCCTGAGACTGCTATTTCACTTTATCCAAGAGCTTACAGGGATAATAAAATCCTCCAAGGGAATTAGCTCTTGGCTAGGCTTCCTTTTTTTTCAAATGGTCTTTTACTGCTTGATCTTTTTAAAGATTTAACTACTTCTTTCACAGAGGTTCTGCTCTCATGGGAACAAGTTCTGAGACGATCAACAATGAAGCTTTCTGATAAGTGTCTCTAGTCTATGTCTGCCAAATTCCCAAAGCATCCATGGCCTTTAGGTTGCTTCCAGGCATGCGTTCATTTGCATTCAGGGCCCACATGCCCCACACAGAAATTCTGATGTAGCATTTCTTTAAGGAGAGTCTGTATGTTTCTCATTTGTACTAGGGAAAATAAGGAATACATTTCACTGACCAGAGATTTCCCTAATCTTATCTGATAGACAGTGATAAAATAGGCAGGAAAATGGAAGGCATCATAATTTAGGGAGGATGAAAATATCCATTAATTTAATATTTCCAAAATATTGTCTCTGTTACATTATTATTAGATGTGGCATTTAAGAAAGTTTATCATGGCACTAAACTCGTGGTGAGCTGAGCATGAAGAGAGCCTGGAAGCGGGTCATACACTACATGCATACCTCCTGGCAGCCATTTAATTAGAGTGTGATAGGCTTCCCCATAGGAAAGTTCTAGAAAATCCAATATAGCTTGTAATTTCTCTGGGGGGGAAAAAAAACCCTTCAAAATATAATTTCTACTGAGAGTTGGGTTCAAGTATTATCTTTATATATAAAAGATTAAAATTTTTTCTCTCAATGCAAATTTCTGGCAGCGCTGTATTAATCATCATAAACTTTCTCCCAGAGTTCAGAAATCTTTTTAGAAAGAAGTGAGAAAATAGATATTTTTCCCTCTGTAGAATGTAAATGAATTTTTGGTGTAAATCATGTGGACTTATATCGAATAACTAGGCAGTTTATTAATTCTAGGAGTGTTTAGCTCAAAGCATATTATGTGCACTGTAATTTATCTCAAAGACTCAGTAGTAGCCTTCTGTTTTTTTCCTTTTTCCAGAGCTTAAACTTCAGATACTTGTTCTTTTATATTAACTTTGCATTGTTTCACTATATTTATCCTTCGTATTTCAAGATTTTCTTCACAATAAAAATGTTAGGCAATATATTATAATATCTGATCCAGTGTGCCTTGTACACCTATGTTACAGACCACTATTTTTGGCCTCTTTAATCAATAGAAGTTGATCAGAGCTAAGACAAGAAATTCAGGCAAGGCTTTATTGGGTCCCTTTCAACAACAGTGGGGAGCAAGAACAAACAACAGTTTCCCTTGCTGGCGTGTTCCTGAGCTGGGGCATGAGTTGGTTCCAGGGGTCAGGCTGGAGGGGTGGCTTAGGTGGTTTGCCCACCCCTTAATGTGCAGGGGGCATGTGCAGTATCCTACTTTTGCTTCAGGCTATTTTGAAGTGACAAGTGGTATTTTGGTTTCTTTGTACCTTTTGTCCAGAATTTTTCCTAACTGCACATGCATGCAGTTAATTTTAGTCCCATATAGTTTGTATTTTGTTGCTCAAGGAGAGTTGTGTCCAAGTGCAAGCAGTGCAGCACTGAAGCAGGGATCCCAGGCCCCAGGCCTGTCTCACTTGTGCTGAAGATATATTTGGTTCTCATCATTCCCTCGCCTCCTTTGGTGTCTACAACACTAATCTTTTCATTCTTTCCTTTACTGCATGACTAGTTGACTTCTCTTTATCCTTTTAGTCCCTGAATGTTGATATTCACCACAATTCTATCCCATACATTCAAGTATTTTTAACCTAGATGTTTCTCCTGAGCTACAGTGTGCTTAGTCACTCAGTTGTGTCTGACTCTTTGCAACCCCATGGGCTGTAGCCCGCCAGGCTCCTCTGTCCATGGAATTCTCCAGACGAGAATATTGGAGTGGTTGCCATTTCCTCCTCCAAGAGATCTTCCCAACCCAGGGATCGAGCCCAGGTCTCTCACAGTGAAGGTGGATTTTTTTTTTTTTTTTTTACCATCTGAGCCACCAGGGAAGCCCTCCTGAGCTATAGATCCCATTTAAAACTACATATTGTATCAGCATCTTGGTCTGGATACATCAGAAGTGCCTCATGTTGCAACATATCCAGATATGCTAATTTTTCCCCCTAAATTGCCTTGAAGCATCATCATCCACCCTTATGAAGCTAGAATACTTAGCATTTTCTGTGATCGGCTGTTTTCATGGCCATTGCACTACTTTAGCACTCATTTTCTCTTTGTTGTTGTTTAGTTGCGAATTCGCATCCAACTCTTTTGTGACCCCTTTGACTCTAGCCCACCAGGCTCCTCTGCAGGAGATATTTCTGGCCTAGGGATCAAATCCAGGGTTCATGCATTGGCAAGCTGAACCACCAGGGAAACCCTTGAGGTCACAAATTTAAAAAGGATGTTAAATACATAAGCTTGATTCACTAAAGTAAACAATGGAGACTGAATACTATATAGAAGGTTGGAGATGAATGGTATACATTTTAATGAGCAATAATGAGCATTATAATCAGTTGGTCATCAGACACCTCTTATACTTTCTATTTCCCTTAGTTTCAGTGTCATGGCTGTGTATTTATTTGCTTTTTCAAAGGTAATATTCATACTGAGAGGTCTTTTTCAGTGTCTGATCCTATGTCAAATTCCAATGTTATAGCATGTGGTTATTGATCTCTACCGCCTCATTGTCAATGTGATCCCAGTGAAACGATCTTACAGGATACTGGCAGCATACTTTGTATATGTGCCAGCAGTCTGTCTGCTCATAACACAGAAGCAGGTAGGATCTGATGGAATAACTTCTTTACCTACTCTGCCTTTTGTTTTGTCCCCTTTTTATTGCTGTTTCTCACTCCCAGTTTTTCTAATTATTCTCATCAGTGACAACTTAGAGTACAATCAAAATCCTTTTGGTAACAAAAAGGATATATATAATATATTTTAATACAGTGGATTTTTACATGAAAGAATTCAAATTTGGGAATGTTTTGCCATATTTCAAAGGGCTTCGTGTCATTAACTCAATTTTCATATGCTTATGCTCATGACATTATACAATTAAAGTGCTGATACCCTTCTTTGGATAAATTGTGGAATGCCTAAAACCTCCCTCTATTCCTTCTGTGTTTCTTCCTTTTCTGCCTCCCTTTCTACTTTTTACATTGTTACTTTTAGCAGGTGCATATTTTCTAAAATGAACACTGTTGTGAAAAAGAAAAACAGAGACTCTGGGTTCTTTAAGAGCAAAAAGATACACTTCATTTTAGTTTTTTTTTTTTTCAGAGAAGTGGCTCTCAAGAGGTCAATGCAGACATTGGCAGGTAAATTTTGAATAGACATATAGATATAAGGGGGCAGGTGTGCACCAATGGTGTCTGGAAGAAACGGTGTTAGTGATATATACTGGGATCTATGTATTTTGTTTCCTCAACTAAAGGAAACTAAAGTTAAAATCCTTAGGATCCCACAATATTTTTGTTGTCTGTCCTACCACATGGAATATAGTATTGTAGAATATAGGAATTTCATAAATACTTGTTGATTCATGATCTAACCTGCCTGGGAGTTATACAGTGCTGCATATCCTGAAGAAACAACTTGGCATTAATTGCGAGGGGGGAAACCCTGAATTTATTTGTTGCTTACCTATGACTTACATGATTTTTCAGTTTACTTCACACTCATTTATTCTAAAAAGTCATTCATTAATGGAGTAATTTGAATGGAGAAGAAATAGGACTGATCATAATACTGATAACTTAATTGGAAATCTAAAGAAGCTAGGTATAATAGGTTTCAAATTAGTTGTTGTTATTGTTTAGTTGCTAAGTTGTGTCCAACTCTTTTGTGACCCCATGTATTATTGCCTGCAAGGCTCCTCTGTCCATGGGATTTCCCAGGCAAAATACTGGAGTAGGTTATCATTTCCTTCTTCAGCGGATCTTCCTGACCCAGGGATAGAAACTGCATCTCCTGCATTAGGAGGCAGGTTCATTACTACTGAGCTACCCGGGAAGCCTTGTAGATTAGTACCATTCCTTAACTTATAGCCACTATAGCATCTAGCCTACTGAGAATCTTAAATGTTTATTACTAATTACAGTAATTCCCCTTTCCCATCCTGTTCTCAAGATCTTCTTTGAGGGAAAGAAATGGCAGTTTATATATTTCCGTTTACATTTGTTATGTTTCTTTACGTGTTTCGTTACTTAACTCAGATACTTAACAAGAATCAGTTGCTTTCTTTCTTTCTTACCATAGGGGGCAGAAAAAAAAAAAAACCTCTCATATTTTGGTTGCAATGATTAACTTTGGTATTGCCAGAGTAATATAGTGCATATGTAACAAAAATTGCTGGTATAATTTTCTAGGAGTATATGTATATGTGCTGTGTCTCTTCTTCCATCTTTAAGTCTCAGAGCACTTGGTTCCTGACAAAGCACTATTTTTGATAGTGGTACAATAAACATTTGTCACTTCTGGAACCAGATGCATCTCTGCAAAGCCTTATGCAAAGTATTGTTGTTCAGTCTCCAAGTCTGTCCAATTCTTTGAGATCTCATGGAATGTGGCATGCCAGGGTTCCCTGTCCTTCACTATCCCCTGGAATTTGCTCATACATGTAAAGTGTATGTTAAATATAACCAAGGGGGATAAATGTTTCAGGAATATACAGAGTGAAATACTTTATGAAATACAGTCATTATCACTTTTTTTGAAAATAAGTATTAAACTTTGATTTTGGTGCCTGACACTTCATTTCTTGTTCTTGTATTGACATGAAATTTATTTATAACAAATTTCATCAATTGTAGTTACACAATTTGTTGAGTTTGACAGATGTAGACTATGTTGAAATTGCCATCACAATCAAGATATAGATTTCTGTTGTCTTAAGTTCCCTTATGTACATTTACAATCAGTCCCTTCCACACCCAGGTCCCAAGCATTCCTTGATCTGTTTGCTTCCTCTGGAGTTATGTATTTTCTGACATAACTATTGCATAGTAATACACTCAAGTAGTATGCGTTCTTTGTGCCTTGGCTTTATTCACTCAGAATAATATTTTTTTGAAATTCATCTACATACTGACTTTGACAGCACATATACTAAAATTGAAATTCATCTATTTGTCAGTTATTTGTTCTTTTCATTGCTAAGTAGCATTGCTTTTTATGGATATAGCACAGTTTGTTTTTGTGTGGATATAAGTTTTCAACTCCGTAGGTGACTACCAAGGAGCATGATTGCTGGATCACGTGGCAAGAATATATTTAATTTTATGAAAAACCATTAAACTGTCTTTATGTCCATCAGCAGATGAATGGATAAGAAAGCTGTAGTACATATACACAATGGAGTATTACTCAGCCATTAAAAAGAATACATTTGAATCAGTTCTAATGAGGTGGATGAAACTGTAGCCGATTATACAGAGTTAAGTAACCCAGAAAGAAAAACACCGATACAGTATACTAACACATATATATGGAATTTAGAAAGGTGGTAATGATAAACCTGTATGCAAGACAGCAAAAGAGACACAGATGTATAGAACAACCTTTTGGACTCTGTGGGAGAGTGAGATGATTTGGGAGAGTGGCATTGTAACATGTATGATATCATAAGTGAAACGAATCGCCAATCTAGGTTTGATGCAGGATGCAGGATGCTTGGGACTGGTGCACGGGGAAGATCCAGAGAGATGGTATGGGGCGGGAGGGGGGAGAGGGGGTCAGGATTGGGAACTCATGTACACTCGTGGCTGATTCATGTCAATGTATAGCAAAATGAATACAGTATTGTAAAGCAAAACAAACTAAAAAATAAAAATTAAAAAAAAAAAAAATTTCAATACACTTAAAAAAAAAAAGTATCTGTACCATTTGGCATTCCTACCAGCAGTGAACGAGAGTACCTATTGTTACACAATCTCCCCAGCATTTGGTGCCATCATTCTTCTGGATTTTTGGCATTCTTGCCTGGAAAATCCCATGGACAGAGGAGCCTGGTAGGCTGCAGTCCATGGGGTCGCTAAGAATCAGACACGACTGAGTGACTGTACTTTCACTTTTCACTTTCATGCATTGGAGAAGGAAATAGCAACCCACTCCAGTGTTCTTGCCTGGAGAATCCCAGGGACGGAGGAGCCTGGTGGGCTGCCGTCTATGGGGTCGCACAGAGTTGGACACGACTGAAGCAACTTAGCAGCAGGAGCAGCAGCAGGTGTGTAGTGGTATCTCATTTTTAATTAATAAAGTCATCTCATCAAGTCTTTCTTTCATGGATTGTGTTTTTGGTGTTGTTTCTTAAGGGTCCATCTAGATTCTCTCCTATGTTATCTTCAAGGAGTTTTATAGTTTTGCCTTTTGTATCTATATTTAAGTCTATGATCTGTTTTGAGTTAATTTTTGTGAACATTGTAAAGTTTATGTCCAGATTTTTTTGTTGTTGCATGTTGATGTTTGGTTGTTTCAGCACCATTTGTTGAAGAGATTATCTTTGATCCATTTATAGCATTTGGTACTTTGTCAAGAATCAGTCAACTGTATTTAAGTGGTCCTATTTCTGGTTCTCTGTTATGTTCCACTGATCTCTTTGTCCTTTCACCAGTACTGTCTTGTCTTGATTATTGTAGCTTTGTAATAATTCTTGATTGCTAATGTAAGTGGTATTTTTATGGGATTCCCAGGTGGCTCAGTGGTGAAAAATTTGCCTGCCAATGCAGGATACTTAGGAGACACACTGCGGCATGCCAGGGTTCCCTGTCCTTCACTATCTCCCGGAATTTGCTCATATATATAAAGTATATGTTAAATATAACAAAGGGGGACTTTTTTCTCTTCTATCCCTGGGTCAAGAAGATTCTCTGGAGAAGAAAATGGCAATCCACGCCAGTATTTTTGCTGAGAAAATCCCATGTACAGAGAAGCCTGGGAGGCTACAGTCTGTGAAGTTTCATAGAGTCAGACACGACTGAGCAACTGAGCACACACACATTGTATTTTTAATTTCAAACTCCACTGTTCATTGCTAGTATGTTAGGAAAGAAATTAATTTTTTTTAAATTAACTTTGTATCTTGCAACCTTACTATAACCACTTAGTTCCAAAAGTTTTTAGTCAATACTTTTGGACTTTTTACATAGGCAGTCACGTCATCTGCAAATAAAGACAGTTTTAATCCTTCCTTCCAAATCTATAAGCTTTTCATTTTCTTTTCTTTAAAAGTGAAAGTGTTGATGTGGAGTGGGAGGTGGGGGGGGGTTCAAGATTGGGAACTCATGTACACCTGAGATGAAAAAAAATAAAAATAAAAATTAAAAAATAAATAAATAAATAAAAGTGAAAGTGAAATCACTCAGTTGTGTCTGATTCTTTGTGACCCCATGGACTATGGGGTCCATGGAATTCTCCAGGCCATACTGGAGTGGGTAGCCTTTCCCTTCTCAGGAGATCTTCCTAACCCTGGGATAGAACCCAGTTCTCCCATGTTGCAGGCAGATTCTTTACCAGCTGAGCCATAAGGGTTGACTTCTTCTCTTATCTAATGGTACTAGAAAGTATTCCAGTACAATGAAACGTGGAG
The DNA here is from genome assembly GCA_006410615.1 of Neotragus moschatus. Lineage (NCBI taxonomy): Eukaryota > Metazoa > Chordata > Mammalia > Artiodactyla > Bovidae > Neotragus > Neotragus moschatus. The sequence continues at coordinate 208,749 of SJYA01000828.1, read as the reverse complement.
TATGAGGGTTATCCTTGTCTTNGAGTGGGTAGCCTTTCCCTTCTCAGGAGATCTTCCTAACCCTGGGATAGAACCCAGTTCTCCCATGTTGCAGGCAGATTCTTTACCAGCTGAGCCATAAGGGTTGACTTCTTCTCTTATCTAATGGTACTAGAAAGTATTCCAGTACAATGAAACGTGGAGTATGAGGGTTATCCTTGTCTTCTTCCTTATCTTAATTAGGAAAGCTTTGAGTTTTCACCATTAAATGCTTTAGCTGTAGGTTTCCTGTATTTTTTTTCTTTACGTTTTTATCAATTTAAGGAAATTTATCTCTATTCTTAGTTTCCTGAGAAATTTCATCATGCGTGGTTGTAAATTTTGTTAAATACTTTCCTATGTGATCTATTGATATGATCATGTGGATTTTCTTCTTTCATCTGTTAGTGTGATAGATTATAATAATTGATTTTTAAAAGTTGAACCAGTGTTGCATACCTGGAATAAATCCTGCTTGGTTGTAGTATATAGTTCTTTTTCACATTGTTGCATTTGATTTTCAGATGTTTTGTTGTGGATTTTTTGCATCTATGTTCACAAGACTTTTTACAATATGTTTGTTTGGTTTAGATTTTAGGGCAATGCTGCCCTCATTGAACATGACATGCTCCTTTCTGCTTCTGTCTTATGAAAGAGATTATAGAAAATTGATACAATTTTTCCCTTAAATGTTTGGTGAAATTTATCAATGAACACATCTGGGCCTAGTGCCTTCTTTTTCAGAATATTACTAATAATTCAATTTTTAATAGATAAAATTCTATTCATATTGCCTATTTCTTTTGATATGAGTTTTAAAAAAAGTTTTACCTTGTCAATCTCTTTATCCATAAAACATATTATAAAATCAATGGAGAGGATACGCTTATTTTCTGATTTAAATGATATAACACATTCAAAATACACCATAGAGTTAAAAAATGGCATATATGATTAATTATTGACACATAATTATTTGTCTTAGTAAAGCTCCATACACATCTGTCAGTTTAATTCAGTTGCCACTCATGTCCAACTCTTTGTGACCCCATGAATCACAGCACNTAGGACTGGATGCCATACCAAATTCTTCTCAAATCTCTTGTGTCTCCTGTAGGACTGGGTGCCACTTGCATATATTTTATAAAAGGCATGTTTTTTTTTTAATTTTATTCATACTTGGATTTTATTTGCTTGTTTGTTTATTTGGGGAGTAGTCCAGAGAGCTGGGTAAAATGTTTTAAAAATTCAGTCTTCATAGGCTGTTAGACTATCTCCTAAATACACTATTTATGTATTTGTCTTTAGAATGTTCCATACCCTTCTTTTGTTTCAGGTCAACCAAGTCTTATTTATTTATATAAAGAACATTTCTTTATAATAATAACCTGGCTATAGGAAGCCCTTAGTTCTATAATTATTAAAATAATCAAGTTTTTTTTGAGAAAAATCATTTTCTCAATGATGATATTCTCCAAAGTTTGGATTAAATTACCTCATTTGGTAGAGATCTCAAATTTCAGAAAGACCTGTAAATGTAGAATACAAAGACAGGAAATGTGTTTGCATAGTATATTTGAACCCTTCTGGGTTTCTTCATCACTGCACACTTAAAATAAACATTTGAGAGTTAGAAATAATACCACTCTAAGCATACTGAATATTTGAGTCACATGCTACATTCTCTTATTGTGATTCTAACTTAACACTTAATCATTATATATAAATATAGAACAGAGTTGTTTTGACCAAAATTTAAATAACATAGGTGGCACCAATTATTGAGTCTCCAAGATCCTGTATAAGGGTTGAGGAGAAAGAAAGATGTGGTTATGCCAGGTTTTATAAACATTAAAATAACTCATTGTTTTCAAAATGACATTTAGAAAATTGAACTTCTAAAAATTGGAATAATTTTTCGGTACATTATAATATCTCAATAATCTAAAAGTCTGTGTAATGCACAGAAGAGCTGCATATTGGACTTTTAACATGAAAAGTAAATCTCTTTTAGGTTTAGTCTGAATTGCTTTATGGTTTGCTTTTAGGAAAAGCCTCAGCAACTTTAAAAAACATACTTGAGAACTATGTGATAAGATGTCTAATAAGCTCTATTTTATCTGCTTGGTAAATCTGAATTTTACCATACGTTCTTAGATTTATTTGCTTAACATAAGCAGAATTCAGATATATTATTAAACCTATCTTAAAATTGCTCATTAAAGTACATGCCTTCCATATATTATGTAATTATGAAAAAAAATAATTGAAAAAGACACATATACCTCAGTGTTCACAGCAGCACTATTCACAATAGTTTAAACATGGAAGCAACCTAGATGTCCATCAGCAGATGAATGGATAAAGAAGATGTGGTACATATATACAATGGAATATTAGTCATAAAAAAGAATGAATTTGAGTCAGTTCTAGTGAGGTGGATGCAACCAGAGCCTGTTATACAGAAAGAGAAAAACAAACAGTATATATTAACACATATATATGGAATCTAGAAAAATGGTATTGATGAACCTATTTGCAGGGAAGGAATGGAGACACAAATGTAGAGAGTGGATTTATGGACACAGGGGAAGAGAGAGTGGGATGAATTGAGAGAGTAACATCGATATATATACACTACCATGTGTAATATAGATAGCTAGTGGGGGGCGGGAAGTTGCTATAAAACACAGAGAGCACTGCCAGGCACTCTTTGAAGACCTAGATGGGAAAAATGAGGGGAGGGGAGGGAGACTCAAGAGACAGGTGATATATCTATAGTTATGACTGATTTGCTTTGTATGGTGGAAACCAACACAACATTGTAAAGTAATTTTCCTCCAATTAAAGAATAAATTTTTTACAAAGAAAAGAATACACACCTTAAATGTATTTTTATAAAGTACATGCATGTACCTTTATAATGCATACTAATATCCAACTTTTTATTGTTGAAAATTTCAAACATTTTGCAGAAATAGAGAGAATAGTATAATGAACTTCCTTGTACCAGTCACCCAGGTTCATTAATGATCAACATTTTACTGGTCATGTTTCATTTATCCTTCTTTTTTTTTCTTGGAGAATTGTAAAGCAACCCCCAGACCTCAATCTTAACATAAGCAATATTGTTGCTTATTGAATCTGAATCTTCACAGAAGCTTATGAATGAAAGATGTTGAGAGGGGTAAAACAGAGCAGGAATAAGGGGGTCACACTTATTCTGGCTCCTTGATAATAAGAAATATTAATTCTGTCAGCTCCTTGGTAGGAGTAAGGCTTAAGAATCCTTACTCTTCAGTCCTTGGCAGAGCACCTGAACAGTGTTTGGTGCCATCACACACTTGTGCCCTTGATGAGAATAATGATAGTGAGATACATAAGAGAGGCTGAACAACACACCCTTCAACCTTGTTGCTGGATGGGGTTCCCTGAGAAAATGACTCCCAACTGACTAGGGTATAGGAGCTTATAGGGAGTGCTATTGAGATCAAAACTTGTGAAACAGAAGTGAAGTGAAAGAAGCAGGATTGGACAGAGGGAGAGTTGAGCTGGTAAGCACTCTCAGCAGAGGCCTTAGCCAACCCTACAGTACATTCTGATCAGAATGACAGACCTTTGTATCAGTAACTGGGACAATTCAGGGGCAGGCCACTGTAGAATGAGGGTGGGTATTGGGTGAGGAAGCTCTCTGTTCATCCAAGAGAATGCCCATTTATCATTGCTTACAACAAACAGATTTCCATAAGCAGTACTCCTAGGAGCTTGGGGAATAAATCCTTCTGTGAGGTGGAATCTGGGCAGCACATCAGTATCCACTGCAAATACTTTCAGCAGGAAAATCTGCTTGTATATTTTAGGTTTTCTCTAAGTAGGAAAGTTATTAAATGCTTTTATGTGCTAGATATTTTACATATATTGTGTTTTTTAATTTTTTTTTATATTGGAATGGAGTTGATTAGATGGACTTCCCTGGCATCTCTGACCATAAAAAATCTGCCAGCAGTGCATGAGACACAGGTTGGATCCCTGGGTAGGGAAGATCCCCTGGGAAGGGAAATGGCCACCCATTCCAGTGTTCTTGGCTGGGAAATCCCATGGACAGAGGAGCCTGGCAAGCTATAGTCCATGGGGTCGCAAAAGAGTCAGACAGGACTTAGTGACTAAACAACAATGACAATGACAACAACATAGTTGATTAACAATGTTGTGTTAGTTTCACATGTTCAGCAAAGTGATTCAGTTATACGTATAAACTTTACACACATTAGTTTAAATTTTCATATCAACTCTGTAAAATAGCTATTGTATTTTTAAGATAAGGAACCTGAGAGGATAAATGATTTGTCCAAGATTACACAGCTGGTATACATAGAAGAACTGGCATTCTAACCAAATTCTGTCTGACTCTCTAGCTCTTTCCACCAGGTAGCTTAGCCTCCTACTACATTACTGTGTCTGCATACCTGTAATTAAGGCTCTCTGCACATCCACTATTTCTTTACTTTTTGCTCTCATCTGCCAGTTATATTAACAATGCATGTTTTTAAAATTTAAAGTCATGTTTATTTAAGACCTTCCAAACCTGTTTGAAATTTGAGTGAAATGACTCAAGGTCAAGTAGATTTCCCAAACAGGTTGAAACATGTTCTCTATACTTCTTTAGAGCTTTATTGGAACCAGGAGTTTTTTTTAAAAAATAACCAAAAGCGTATTAATGTGTCTGTGATAATTTATCTTTCGGATTTGCTGTGCTCTAGAGAAGAAATGTTAGTCAGTATGAATCATTGTAACCATTATTCCTAGCCTTTTAAGCTGCTGAATGGGGATAGAGGAGGATGAGTTCTATTCATAACTCCTTCAGTATTCCTCCCTGAGAGATGTAGGGAAAGTCACTTAACCCATTGTATGCTTTAGTTTCCTACCTTGAAAATGGCTGTGATAATATCCACTTTTCCCTTACTTTAAGTGACAGTTATAAGAAAAGATTAGATGCTGTGTGAATGCTTTGATGAAACTCCTTAGGAACATGATGTTTCTTAACACTTTCTGTTAGATAGCATATTTGTTAATTACAATCCCATTATTAATTTTCTTAGAACATAGAAGTCTGTAGAAATATACTGCAGATAAACTTTATAAGCAAACTCATTAATATATTACTGAGTATTTTTGTCAGCAATCAAATGAACTAATTAAGTTTGAATATTAGAAAGGCAATATTTGACAAGTATGATAAGCAGAATAATGGCCCTCAACAGTAACCACATTTTAATCCCCAAACCTATGAAATGTTGCCTTACATGACTAAAGAGAATTTGCAGATATGGTTGAGCTAAGGATTTTCAGATGGGAATATTGGGTAATCTAAGTAGGTCCAATATAATAAAAAAAATATCATTATATAATGGAGACAGGAATATCTGAATAGGAAAGAGATTTTAATATGCTGGGCTGCTGACTTTGGAGGTAGAGGAAGGGATCATGAACCAAATATTGCAGTTCACCTCTAGAAACTGGAAAAGGCAAGAAAACAGATTCTTCTAGAGCATCCAAAAGGAATGCAGCCCAATGACAGAATTATAAAGTAACAAATTCATGTTTTTTTCATCTAGGAAATTATGGTAATTTGTTATAAGCAGCAATAGAAAAATAATACAACAGGATTGTCATTTCATTTAAACACAGAATCTTGGTCCATATGAAATAGAAAATTGTCCTTGTTGTCAAGTCTGAGAACCATACCTGGAAGGTGGCAGGGACAGGGTCTGTGTGTGCCTCAGACTGCTCTAGTGTAGCTGTCCATCTCCAGATTAAGTGTGGTCTCAGTTGGTAAAGTCTTTCCCAGAAGATCTGTCTGATTACCACTTCCTGGTTAGTTAAAATGTGAGCAATTATTGCTCCTCTGAGAACTTCTTAAAACAATCTTCCCATTGCGATTTCTGTTTCCCTTAGACCAGAGGATGATTGGCTGTGCCTTTGTGTTTCATTGTCTTGGTCCCGACATCTGTATCATCTACTCCGAGTGTCTGATGAGGATCTCTCTTCTTTCTCTGAGTATCTCCTGGTTCTTAATGTTGAAAATCCTTTAGGGACCTCTTCATCTTCTTTCTTTGAATCAGTTCCAATATTCTCTGCTGTTATAAACTAAGCCTGTTTAGCACCACTTAAGAAAATCATGCAAGTATATGGATGTATCTTGGGAAAACTTTATGATTTACTACTAAATATGTCTGTGTATGTATATATACGTGTGTCGTGATGGGGAAATTGGGAGTGAGATGATAATTTTCTTCCTAACCTTAAGGGATATATACATATAGAGGAATTTTCAAATGTAATTAAGGTCCCTACTAAATTGATTTTAAGTTAATCAAAGGAGAGCTTTTTCTCTTTTTAAACTAGATGAGCCTGATCTAATCAGATATGCTCTTTAAAGAGAGATGTTTTTTGTTGTCCTAGAAGAAAGCAGTCATGTTGTAAATTGCCTTTGACTAGGAGAGAGGTAGCCTATAGAAACCAAGAGCCTTAGTCCTACAACATCAAGGATCTGAATTCTTCCAGTGATCTTGGAAAAGAACCCTAAGCTCTAGATAGGAAGGATGACCTTCCTATCTACATATGTAGATAACTGTTATCCTATGCCTGTGCGTGTGTCTAGTGTGTTTGTGTGTTATCAGTCACTCAGTCGCGTCTGACTTTTTGGGACCCTGTGGGCTGTAGCCCACCAGGCTCCTCTGTCCATGAAATTTTCCAGGCAAGAATTCTGGAGTGGGTTATCATTATTTGTTGAGAAGGTGGAGGTAAGATAATATGTCTCTTTAGGTTTTATTTTCATAGATGAAGAGGAATTGTGCTCCAAGAGCTGAACATAATGGATTATACTCAAGCCTTATCCCCATATGATTTGGATGATGTTATTTTAGACTTGGAGAAGAAACGGCAACCCACTCCAGTATTCTTGCCTGGTGAATCCCATGGACAGAGGAGCCAGTGGGCTACAGTCCAGGGATCGCAAAGAGTCAGACATGACTGAGTGACTTCACTTCACTCCATTTTAGACTTAGTGCTGAGATATTGGACTTTGAGCTGATATGTCTTATTGACTACAATGTGCTCAGTTGCTTACATATAATGCCTAGTGAACATCAGCTGATGGAATATGTGTAATTCTTCCTAAACATTATTATCTTGAATATCAATTTTGGAACAATAGGGAAATTAATTTTTATGATTATTAAAGAAGAATCAGGCTTCCCAGGTGGTTCAATGGGTAAACTGCCTGCAATGCAAGAGACACAGGAGACACAGGTTTGATCCGTGGGTTGGGACTATCCCCTGGAGGAGGCAATGGCAATCTTCTTCAATATTCTTGCCTAGAGAATCCCCAAGGACAGAGGAGTCTGGAAGGCTACAGTCCATAGGGTTGCAATGACTGAAGTGACTGAACAGGCAAGAAGAGTCTGATTTTTGGATAATGTTTGATGCACCCAAGTAAATGCCATCCTAAGGAAACTTGGTTGGGAACCGAAATATATTTCTCCAAGAGACAGTAACTCTTCTTCACTGGGCACCTTGTTTAGAATTTCTCATTTTCTTTATCTGAAATCCCATGATTTATCTAGAAGGTAATTAAGAACCAGGTCTGGGAAAGATAGATTGTGTTAGAAGGTCTCTTGGTAAAAGTAGTATTAGTAAGGGTAATGAATTTTAATTAATTAGTTAACTTGGTTGCATCAGTTCTTAGTTGCAGCACCTGGGATCCTTGATCTTTGTTGTGGCATGCAGGATCTTTAGTTGTGGCATGTGGGATCTAGTTGTCTGACCAGGGATCGAACCTGGGTCCTTTACACTGAGAGTGTGGAGTCTTAGCCATGGACTACCAGAGAAGTCCTGAGTATAATTAATTTAAACTTGGAGAAATCTCAAGGCATGGCAAGGAGGGACATGCAGTAATCTATGAAAGATTCTGGTTTGTTGTGCTAAAACCAGAAATGAGTTAGGAATTAGTAGAAGTAGTCCTTATAAGGATTACTAGTAGCCAGAAAATCTAAATGTGCTATTATCCAGATAAGAATAAATTGTATCTATACATTTATCCTGGTTGTAGGTGTAGATTAAATAATGCATTATCTAGAACTACAGAACTACAGAATAGAGAAAATACATGTCCGTTCTATATAACATGGACAACTACGAACATGAATTTCTTAACTAATTCTCTAGGGGTTTTTTCTAGCTATGCACATACATTATTAATTTTATTTTTGACATATGAAAATTGAGATAGATTTATGTTTAGTTTTAGAATGATTTTTTCACTGAACAATCAATTTGGGGCATTTTTCTGAAGATAGGCAGATAGATAAGCTGATCAATCTACCCCATTCTCCTTAATAACATTGCACAGATATATTAAAACTTACATATCTGTCTGCTATTGATGCATATAATTTGACCGTATTCAATTTTCACTTTGTAAACAGTTCTGCCAGAAGTGTTTTTCTATGTGCATTTTGGCATATTTCTGTGAATTCAGTAATCCCACATGTAGGTATGAGCTCTAGGGAAACTTTCATTCAACATGCATAGAAGTATCAATTGTACACTGTAATAGTGAAAAAAAAGAACAATCACAAAACTGATCAAAATTTCTGTTTTGGGGGAACCAGATGAATAAATGGGGAAATATCAACATCTAGAAAAGTGTAAAGAATAGATCAATAAACCTCAGTTACTAAATCTGGAAAATGAACAAAACTTTCGAACAAAAGTTTGAAAGTCTTCAGACTTTCAGTGACAAGAGCAAGTGGCAGAATAAGTACATATGGTGCCATTTTTGTAGTTTTAAAAGCGTGTACATCAGTATAGTGCCTTATTATTGTGGACAAATACTCAGTAAAAATGTAAAAAGGTGGGTGGAAAAGATATTTACCAACTTTATTTTAAAGGTTAACTTTAGGAAAGGAGGGAGNAAAGGATAGAAAACCTTAAGCTGGTTGAGTGATGATGGTCATCCTAATCTCTCTGTAAAAAACTTTTAAATTCTAGAAATGCTTCCCTTAGGAAGCATAGTTTCATTGTTGCATAGTTTCATTCCTTGTATGTTTGTTTTAGCTAGTAAAACTTTATAACATAGTAGAAGTTGATTTTATGTGATGTTTTATTTTACTTTGGGGCTCCAACCACTATAACAAGTAGATATAAGTCTGTTTTATTGGACAAAGAGTCCAATTTTTATGTTTCTAAATGTTGATAAATGTTTACAGCTTTTGAGAGTTTGATTTGTAATATATTGTTATTCATAGATGTGATTTTTTTGGTACTCAGTCATTGTTCTATAATGCAATTCTGAGATATAGCTTTAGGGAAATGCAATATCATATGTTAGAGCATTTGAAATGCACGTGGCAAGAACTAGTGAGTGGTTAAACTGCAGGTGTCATATTCATTCAATCCATCATGTATTTGTTCTTTCATGTCNTATTCATAGATGTGATTTTTTTGGTACTCAGTCATTGTTCTATAATGCAATTCTGAGATATAGCTTTAGGGAAATGCAATATCATATGTTAGAGCATTTGAAATGCACGTGGCAAGAACTAGTGAGTGGTTAAACTGCAGGTGTCATATTCATTCAATCCATCATGTATTTGTTCTTTCATGTCTATTTAGTGAGAGCTTTATTATGTGCCAAACACTATGATAGACATTGAGGAAGCAGTAATGAAAAAAAAATCAGTTCCTCCCTCTTTTGCAGTTTATAATATTTTGGGAAGACAGATATTTCACAGATAATTAGTTCATTAAAGCAATGATAAATGCAAGGCATTGTGAGAGTATATGGTAAGTGACCGGATCTAGTCATTCCCAAGACGATGAAAAACTGAGTCCTATAGAAACTGAGACCTGAAGGAGCACTAGGAGTTATTCAGACAAAAATAAGAGAATGAGTATTCTTGGTACAAAAGTGCACAGATAAAAGAACAAGCGTGGCATTTGCCAGGAGTTATTAATAAATGGTTAGAACACAGAGTTCCAGGTGGGGAGGGCTGAGAGATCAAATCAAGAGAGTTAAGCAGTAGCCAGATTATGAATAACCTTGCAAACTACATTAAGAAGCAGGACATATTCATATTTTCATTTTAGTAAGACTGCATAGAAAAATGGTTAAGAGATAGAACTTACTGGATAGAGTAAGATTCATTAGGAAATTGTTGTCATGCAGCTCAGAGAGTTTCATGATGCAAAAAAATGTTACTGGCTATTGTGATGGAGAGGGCCATCTGCTCTTCCACTTTAGTTTCCCCATCACTTCAAGATGTTCCTCAGATGTCATCATTTTTTTGAAGGTTTTTCTTCCTGTCCCAGGCACTACCACCTGTGAGGTGAGTGCCTACAGCATCCAAACATCCAACTACCTATCCCTCTAACTTGTAGTAAGCATATCCTAAGAATATGGCCTTGTGCTTTGAATAGGGATACATCAGAAGCACAGTTTCCTGAATGAAAGGAGTTTACCTTTTGGTGAAGATCATAGTTCACTGTGAAAAGTGCTTTGATGGAGGCAGAGGGCACCAAAGAACTACAGATATAAATTAGTCTCATCATGGAGAAGGGACTTGTAGCTTTTAGGAAAGATTTTTTTGGATGATATGACGTTGATGAACATAAAGCTGCATTTGAAGAACTGCAAATTATTTTTATATAGCTGAAATGAATGTTGATAGAGGTTGGGTAGAAATGGTGAGAATGAAATGAAAGAAGTAACCCCAAATCATGTGTTTTAAGTGTGTGTGGTTTTTTTCTAATACCACTGAGGATGGTATCAATAATTACTAGCTTCCATATCTATTGTTAGATACCCCCATGGGGCTAGGATGCTTAGATTAGGTTAATTTGATGTCTGAGTGGAGCCTGAAATAGAATGCCACTATTTTTGTTGTCTTTAAAAAATAATCCTTAGGATAGATGGGGACTTTCTGAATGAAATCAAATCAAGTAACTTGGCAGAGTAGGATAATCAAGGACAAGTAGCAAGAATAAAGGGGACTGCAGAGTAAAGACAATTTCCTGAACCTTGAGAGCTTTTAAAGACTTCTCTAAGAAGCTTTATTCTTGATATTTATTTTTTTTCATTTGGGCTCCTATACACATGGGGTTAGTAACTGGGAGTAGAGAACATATCTCCAGATGAAGATTCTTAGAACTATGAGTGCAAATTAGTAATAATAATGCTTGTTATGTGATAGACAGAGCCTGAATAACTATAGACAGGGGTTCCTAACATTGTACAGGAAGTGGTGATCAAAACCATATCTAAGAAAAAGAAAGGCAAAATGGTTGTCTGAGGAGGCCTTACAAATAGCAGAGAAAAGAAGTGAAAGGAAAATGAGAAAAGGAAAGATATAGCCATCTAAATGCAGAGTTCCAAAGAATAGCAAGGAGAGATAGGAAAGACTTCCTAAGTGATCAATGCAAAGAAATAGAGGAAAACAATAGAATGGGAAAGACTAGAGATCTCTTCAAGAAAATTAGAGACACCAAGGGAACATTTCATGCAAAGATGAGCTCAATAAAGGACAGAAATGGAATGGACCTAACATAAGCAGAAATATTAAGAGGTGGCAAGAATACACAGAACTATACAAAAAAGATCTTCATGACTCAGATAATCATGATGATGTGATCACTCACCTACAGCCAGACATCCTGGAGTGAGAAGTCAAGTAGCCCTTAGGAAACATCACTACAAGCAAAGCTAATGGAGGTGATGGAATTCTAGTTGCTGTTGCTGTTGCTAAGTCACTTCAGTCGTGTCCAACTCTGTATGACCCCATAGACAGCAGCCCATCAGGCTCCCCTCGTCCTTGGGATTCTCCAGGCAAGAACACTGGAGTGGGTTTCCATTTCTTTCTCCAATGCATGAAAGTGAAAAGTGAAAGGGAAGTCGCTCAGTTGTGTCTGACTCTTAGCAACCCCATGGACTGCAGCCCACCAGGCTCCTCCGTCCATAGGATTTTCCAGGCAAGAGTACTGGAGTGGGGTGCCATCGCCTTCTCCAGATGCAATTCCAATTGAGCTATTTCAAACCCTAAAAGATGATGCTGTGAAAGTGCTGCACTCAATATGCCAGGAAATTTGGAAAGCTCAGCAGTGGCCACAGGACAAGAAAAGGTTAGTTTTCATTCCAATCCCAAAGAAATGCAGTGCCAAAGAATGTTCAAACTACCACACAGTTACTCTCATTTTACATGCTAGCAAAGTAATGCGCAAAATTCTCCAAGCTAGACTTCAATAGTATGTGAACCAAGAACTTCCAGATGTTCAACCTGGATTTCAAAAAGGAAGAGGAACCAGAGACCAAATTGTCAACATCCATGAGATCATAGAAAAAGCAAGAGAATTCCAGAAAAACATCTGCTTCATTGACTATGCTAAAACCTTTGACTGTGTGGATCACAACAAACTGTGGAAAATTCTTCAAGAAATGGAAATACCAGACCACCTGACCTGGCTCCAGAGAAACCTTTTTGCAGGTCAAGAAGCAACAGTTAAAATCAGACATGGAACAATGGACTGGTTTCAAATTGGGAAAGGAGTACATAAAGGCTATATATTGTCACCCTACTTATTTAACTTACATGAACAGTACATCATGCAAAATTCTGGGATGGATGAACCACAAGCTGGAATCAAGATTGCCAAGAGAAATATCCATAATCTCAGATATGCAGATGACACCAACCCTATGGCAGAAAGCGAAGACGAATTAAAGAACCTCTTGATGAAAGTGAAAGAGGAGAGTGAAAAAGTTGGCTTAAAGCTCAACATTCAGAAAACAAACATTTTGGCATCCGGCCCCATCACTCCATGGCAAAGAGATGAGGAAACAATGGGAACAGTGAGAGACTATTTTCTTGGGCTCCAAAATCAAGGCAGATGGTGACTGCAGCCATGAAATTAAAAGACACTTGCTCCTTGGAAGAAAAGCTCTGACCAACCTAGACAGCATATTAAAAAGCAGACACATTACTTTGTCAGCAAAGGTCCATCTAGTAAAAGCTATGGTTTTTCCAGTAATCATCAATGGATGTGAGAGTTGAACCATGAGGAAGACTGAGCACCAAAATTGATACTTTTGAACTGAGGTGTTAGAGAAGACTCTTGAGAATCCCTTGGACTGCAAGGAGATCCAGTCTGTCAATCCTAAAGGAAATCTTCTCTGAATATTCATTCATTGGAAGAACTGATGGTCACCTGATGTGAAGAGCTGACTCATTAGAAAACACTCTGATGCTGAGAGAGATTGAAGGCAGTAGGAGGAGGGGTTGATGGAGGACAAGATATATGGATGGCATTACCAACTCAATGGATATGAGTTTGATCAAGCTTAGGGAGTTGGTGAAGAACAGGGAAGCCTGGCATGTTGCAGTCAGTGAGGTCACAAAGAGTCGAAAGCTACTTAACAGCAACAACAATGCTTCTTAAAAACACAGATTTGTACCCAACTCGTAAATTTTGATTAAGTAAATCCAGGNTGGTGAAGAACAGGGAAGCCTGGCATGTTGCAGTCAGTGAGGTCACAAAGAGTCGAAAGCTACTTAACAGCAACAACAATGCTTCTTAAAAACACAGATTTGTACCCAACTCGTAAATTTTGATTAAGTAAATCCAGGGAGAAGATAGGAATATGAATTTTGAGCTAGCACTGCTAGTGATTTCATATAAGTGCTGGTTATCCTTCCACTGCTTTATGTAACCACCATGTCTATGACTCTTATCATTTTATGGAGACATTGATAAGAAGTGTTACACAGGAAGCTCAGTGAACAGAGCACCATGGGAACTCCTGGAGATCTAATTGCATGTTCTTCATGCCAAGTATTTTGTTTTAAATCTAATTGCTATTACTAAGCTCAATTTCTTCATCTTGAACACAGCATTCTTTGTCAGACACTTTGATCTNATTGATAAGAAGTGTTACACAGGAAGCTCAGTGAACAGAGCACCATGGGAACTCCTGGAGATCTAATTGCATGTTCTTCATGCCAAGTATTTTGTTTTAAATCTAATTGCTATTACTAAGCTCAATTTCTTCATCTTGTACACAGAATTCTTTGTCAGACACTTTGATCTTGCAACACTTTGTTTTGTCAGTATATATGAAGTGTCCCTAGAGTTGTCAGACAAGCACTTATTGAGTAACAAAAATAAATGAAGATAGGAATGAAAGAAAGAGGGAAGGGAGAGAGGAGGAGGTAGAAAGGGAGGGAGGAAGAAGGAAATAACTTAGCATATCTTAATTTAGCAAATTCCATTTTTGTGAATACCTGTTTATTCATTAAGACCTTAAAATCATCTGCTTAACTCAAAGAATTTTGGCAGAAACTGGTATCAAACTTCCTACTCTTTTGTCTCAATTTCTGTTTTAAAAATTGAAATAAAGATTTGCTCATTCTCAGGCTTCCCTGGGGACTCAGATGGTAAAGAATTCTCCTGCAGTGCGGGAGACCTGGGTTCCGTCACTGGGTTGGGAAGACCCCTGGAGGAGGGCACAGCAACCCACTCCAGGATTCTTGCCTGGAGAATCCCCATGGACAGAGGAGCCTGGCAGGCTACAGTCCCTGGGGTTACAAAGAGTCGGACATGACTGAGCAACTAAGCATAGTCTTCTGTCATCCGTTGTTCTCACTGTGATTTCTGAAGAATTACAGGTGACATTAACAACAATCAGCATGTTTAAGTTCTTTTAGTTGGTCCTGAGGTATAGTATACATGGGCTGAAGACTTGGACTTCATTCATCTGGATGACATTGTGTGACCTATCTTGAGTTTCAGTTCATCTTTATAGTAAATGATATTCTTTTATTTTCTTTGGAACAAGTGGAAGCAAAATTGAATGTGTTGATTCTTTCTGCTGGCTGTCATTTGTTAAAATAAAATTATTTTGTCTAAGAAGTTAGACAAGTTAGAGGGCACAGCAACCCACCCCAGTATTCTTGCTTGGAGAATCCTCATGGACAGAGGAGCCTGGCAGGCTACAATCCATGAGGTAGCCTTTTCTGTCCTTATAACTATGAATATAACAAGAATAACAATGGTATAGGCTTTTTCTCATTCATAATATTATATATTAGTTATATAAAAGATATAAATTTTCAGAATTCTGAAGAAAATGGCCTAGTTTGGAAGACTGAACACAACCCTGAATTATGTGCTCAGAATATTTTATAAAACAACCTTTAATTAACTCTTTCACATCCTAATAGTAGTTCTGAAGTAAGTATTTGTTAACATAATGACTGTTGCACTAAAGTTGCTGAAAATTTACATGTGGTTTCTCTTGAAAGATTCATGTTCAACTATGGGATGGTATCTTTCTCTTTCAATGATTTTTCTATATAAATTTCCTTCTAATATGTCCAGTAAATCTGGATTTTATATTTTTTATTATTTTTTAAAATTGTGTAGATTATATTGCTCAGTTTGGATATAGGCATCTTGTAACTTATTGTGTGAATTGAAAACTAAGTTACTTATAGAGTGAAAAGAGAGAAAGAAATAGTTGGGGTTAGAGGGCATTTTAAGCAAGGATTGAAGGATTCTAGTTGCTAGATGAGATATAATTGTGAACAATGTCTGGTTAAAAGACAAGTAAATTGCTGCCTATTAATGACTTCTCCTCCATTTCTCCACTATTGTATTTCTCCCTTGTATGTTCTCTTGGCAGTTCTCCAGTATTATACTCTCACAGTTGGAATGATTTATTTAGTGTTTAAAGTCCTAGCTAGACCATTTTTTCCCCTCTATACTTATGTCCTTAGCATGTAATATGAACTCAATATTTATAGAATAAATGCTTTTTTCAGCTTCTAGTAATCATATCTCTAGTATGTATGGGACCTAATAATTGTTGAATGTCTGACCAAGGAAATACATATATTTAACAAGGACAAAGGCAAAGAGCACTATCTTTCCCAGAATATTACTTTCTGTATTGCTTTTAATTTTCACATATCTACTACCTACTCTTGTTCTGACTCCAGAATTTCTTCATTGGAGAGCACTGATGAATAAATTGCCTTACTGATACTGACCCTCCAAGAAGATTTATGTTCTTAAAGAAGTTAATATCTGAAACACTATATCAATAATGATAAGATTTCATATTGATACACTTGTCAGAGATGGGAATGATATTTTGTGGAATAGAGAATGAGTTCCTTTTGCTTCTAAAAAACTCATTCATATTCCTGCCCCCCTTTCTTTCCATAGATGTTTTTTTGACCTAGTTGCTAAATTATTGGAATTAGCAAAATGGTAGAAAGTGATATGAGCGAAAGGGTCATTTGGTGGAGAATCTTTCAAGACCAGCAGAGGAATTTGGATCTGACATTTCACGCCGAGGAAATATTGCTTTCTTCAGCTAGAGAGGGACAGCAAAATTTCCATATGTTATTTAGTTAAAGTCAGTGGAACAAACTTTAATGGTATGGTTTTGTATATTTCATGCTTATCTTTAAGAAGACTAAATACAAATTAGGAAATGCTAGACCAATTGTTTTGGCTAAGCAATAGAAATTCAATATTGTCCTGCACTGGGCAGCACAGTCTGATATTTTTATTTGATTATATTATATAAGTCAAATCTTGTTGTTACAGGTTTATATAGTTCACTTAACTATAATTTTAAGAGTTATTTGCAGCATAAGAAAACATCACAGAAAGGCATAAAAGCAGAGCTCAAAAACAAAACCAACTCTCGTACAAACATTTTTTTGCAATTCCTTAATTGTTTTACATGAAGTAAAACTATAGTAAGTACAGCATAACCTCTTTACCTTCTACCTTTAAAGACTACTTCTCTGGAATGTATTAATAATTATGAGATATATGTTAAGTGAAAAAGAAAAAATACTTGATAGTTTGGAATATTTGAACAGTCTATTTCCAACAGATTTTTTTTTAATGCACATAGAACTTGGGAATAATTCACTACTCAGTAACACTTAGTTCAATTCACTAAACATTTTAAGACTGAAATGTTAGTGTGATGAACATGAAAGCCTCTTTGCCACTCAGTAGAGTACTCGCATTCTGTCTCCTCCAGATACTCTTTCAGAGTCACCCACTACCTCATATAAAGCCTTTGAACAGGCTAGAAAAGAGCATTCCACCTTGGATAGATTCAGCCCCCAGACAGAACTGTTGCTTGGGTAGAGTGTTCAGGATAGAATTCAGTCTCCAAATGCCTCCTGGGCCTGGCATCTCACAATCATACACAGCACCTCTGGGTGTTCATTTTAGTTCCTATGTTCTTCCGAGGTTTTTGATGCTATTGTTGTTCATTTATAAAATCATGGTCATTTCTCTGGGCAGAAAAACTTCTTAAGATTAGAGCTTTTATTTTATATCAAAAGAAAATAAAAAACAGAATGAATGACTGAACAGTAACATGCATTTTTTTTCATGTGTTAACTCATATAATCCTCAAAAGAGTCCTTTGATGTAGGTTTTATTATATTAAATCACTAAGATTTAGAAAATAATGTTCAGTGGTTGGGTGATTTGCTTAAAGTTAAAAAGCTAAATGGCAAAAGAACAAACTTAGATGCAAGAATAGACACCTTAGGTTTAGTTCTGACATCAAACAGCAAGCAACCTTTAATAGCCCACTTATTCCTTTGCCTCGAAACAGTAAGCCATCTGAACAACCAAAACTCATCCAACCCCTTAAGGTGCCCACCAAGGAACACAGAGAGCTGGCTTGAAGTGGTTATTTGAATAATTCAAGGGAGTATTTTCTGTATTTTGCTTCCCTTTGGGGTTCTTATGTCCTAAAGGGGAAAATTCAAGTAAAATAAAGGAAAAGTTCTGGGCTTGCTTTATCCCTTATGAAATAAAGGAATCAATAAATGTTGGTTGAATGTTGAATATATTTGCTATACTCAGAAGTTAGGCATGTGCTACAACACTTTAACCTGGGAGATAGAAAAGAAAAGCAAAAAGTCCTCTTGGTTTTTCAGATATAGAAATAGGGCTAGTCGATGAGTGCCTTAAAGGAACCTATTTTTGTGCTTTCAAAAAGAAAGGATCAAGTAATTAAAATGTCTTATGTTAATTAACAGCATTTTAGGAGTATATCAATAGTTCTATGGATTACAATAATCTTCTTTCTCACTTCCAGTAAGTTTACCCAGTGATAAATGGAGCCACATAACCAAAGAGACAGATAATTTACCTATGGCTCAGAGGAGAGCTACAAGAATAGTCAAATAACTGGAAATTGCTTTGCAGAGGGAACTTCCCTGGTGGCTCAAATGGTAAAGCCTCTGTTTACAATGTGGGAGACCCCTAGAGGAAGGGATAAAATAGCAGGCTTTTTATCCTGAGGAAGGACTTTTGAAAAAGCGTTTTTGAAAACTGGACAGAAAATAAATACAATTGAAAAAAATTCTGGCCTAATTCTTTTATGTGTCATATGGAATTCTAGGAAGAATCATTGCAATAATTATCCAAAGTAACATTCAATGTAGCAAAAGAGATGTTTGGTCTTAAATGTAAATGCATTTAAGTGTAGAATGTCCAAAATAACAGGTCAAAGGGAAAGTATTAATATATGTGCACTTTATAACAGTAAAAAAATAGGCTAGTTTTTAAATACTGTATTCTTCAATGAAGAAAACAAAGATCAAGAATAAAATGTTGGATAGTCTTATCAACCAGGTCACCTTTAAAGACTGCTTTTCAGGATAGCAAAAATGTGCAACAGTTAAGCTTGATGCATGCAACTAAAACATCCGTTGTTATACTAGCGGCAGTACTTTTATTAATAGAGTTCACAATTCAAAGCACAACAAAGAATTATATATTAGTATTGGTAGGAATACCAAATATTATCTCACAACTGCCACTATGTATTTGTTCTTATCTGACACAATCTGCACAGATCCAGGCTTGCTGTGTTTGATACAATTCAGTTCCTTTTGTCAATGAGCTTCTTTCATGATGTGCTGTTCCTGAATCTGGCTGGAGGCAGATTTTGGTAGATATTGGGGATGAGAGATACATTTTATGTAAGGATGATGTTAAAGTTTCTCCTTTAACTTCTGGTTATAATCTGTGGCTGCTTTCTCTCATGATGTAAGCACCTAACTTTTCATTTCATCAGATCCACACATAATGTACTTGCTGTCAGAAGTCCATTTCACACAGATAACGTGTTGCATTCTCTTTGTGTGATAGACTACCTTGCTTCTACTTTTGTCCACAGGAAAGATTCAAATAGATTTGTCAGAACTAGCAGACACAAGCTCTTTCCCAGTGGGTAAGTAACCCACATCAAGTACTGCAGACACATGAAGCGTATGTCCTGTTATAAGAATGTGCAGTACATGCATATAAAAAGTATATAAGCTATAATCTTTGCTGCAGTAAAAACGAAAGCTTCCACAGGGTTCCAGCAAATTGTATTTGTTCCTGTATCTAAGATGACCTTTTTCAGAGGAGTAGCTTGCCTCATATCATACAGTTCTATATTCCTGTCAGAAGAATAACTTCCCAAGAGAAATGTCTCTACTGGGTTAAATTTAACACTGCTTATACTGTCAAATCCTCAAGTCATTGAACATATAGGATTGGTTCTCTGTTCATCCCAAATGTCTATTTGCTGTCCACATGTGGCAAAACAGATTTTTTCTGGCGATGATCAGTTCCTATATATGCTATCTTTCCTAATATTGTAGGCAGTGGTTCCTCCTCTTCTCCATAGCTTCGTCCACCCATTTCCCATTGCTTGGCAGTTTTGTCATCATCAACAGTAAAAAGTCGAAGTCCCACAAAAGTGAGTACATATTCCTCGTACAAAAAGACCTTTATGTGCTTGTATTGTACAAATATATTTTCATTTAGTGAACTTCCAAATTTTAACCTATCTCCATCACATGCCCCAGAAAGGAGCATGACTCTCTGGATGCTTTGCCCAGCAGCTGACTCCATCTCAGTGACTGTCCAGGGAGGCAAGGAATGGTTTTGCAAATACCTGTTCCAGTTTGGTAGCATTGAAAGCTCTTTCATATTCCTGCTGCTGCTGCTGCTCCTAAGTCACTTCAGTCGTGTCTGAGTCTGTGCGACCCCATCGACANATGACTCTCTGGATGCTTTGCCCAGCAGCTGACTCCATCTCAGTGACTGTCCAGGGAGGCAAGGAATGGTTTTGCAAATACCTGTTCCAGTTTGGTAGCATTGAAAGCTCTTTCATATTCCTGCTGCTGCTGCTGCTCCTAAGTCACTTCAGTCGTGTCTGAGTCTGTGCGACCCCATAGACAGCAGCCCACCAGGCTCTCCCATCCCTGGGATTCTCCAGGCAAGAACACTGGAGTGGGTTGCCATTTCCTTCTCCAATGCATGAAAGTGAAAAGTGAAGGTGAAAGTGAAGTCGTGTCCAACTCAGCGATCCCATGGACTGCAGCCTACCAGGCTCCTCTGTCCATGGGATTTTCCAGGCAAGATTACTGCCGTGGGGTGCCATTGCCTTCTCCGCTTACATATTCCTGTGGGACCTCAAAATGATGTAAAGTAGGCTCATGGTTTCTTGGTACTCTCTGTAAGTCCACCTTGGTTTCACAGATGTAGTTGTCTGGGTTCATGCTCAGAATCTTTACTTTTATCTTGCTGCTAATTCTCTCCAAATCTCATGAGCTTTCATCTCTAGGTCCCGTTGCCAGGGCCTCCTCCACCAACACATGCCACTTCTCCCAAGTTCCTTCTTTTATTAATTTCTAATTTTGTCATTTTTGGTCATAGAATATATTTTGTCTGACTTCATTCCTNAAGAGATGTTGGTTTGATCCCTGGGCTGGAAAGATTCCCCTGGAGGATATGGCAACTCACTCCAGTATTGCTGCCTGGGAAATCCCATGGACAGAGGAGCCTGGTGGGCTACAGTCCATAGGTCACAAAAGAGTCAACTCGACTTAGTGACTAAACAACAACAGTTTCAGATTTCATTAATTCAACAAATGTTTAGTAAGTGCATACTACATGAAACAAATGTTTTGCTGTGGTCTTTACTGGCTTCCCTGGTGGCTCTATGGTTAAGAATCCTCCTGCAATGTGGGAGACCTGGATCCGATCCCTGGGTTGGTAAGATCCTCTGGAGAATGGAAAAGCTATCCACTCCAGATTTTTGCCTGGGTAATTCCATAGACAGAGGAGCCTGGCAGGCTACACTTTCATTTGTGAGCTTCCCAGGTGACGCTAGTGGTAAAGAACCTTCCTACCAATGCAAAAGATGTAAGAGACACAGGTTTGATCCCTGGGTCAGGAAGATCCCCTGGAGAAGGGCATGGCAACCCACTTCAGTATTCTTGCCTAGAGATTCCTATGGACAGAGGAACCTGGCAGGCTACAGTCCATGGGGTTGCAGAGAGTTGGACACAACTGAAGTGACCTGGAACCCAACGCTTGCCTCTATAGTTCTTTAATCTAGTCAAGGAATCAGGCCTTGAAATACTAATGAAATGATAGCTATTTTATGTGTTTCTTTTTTAGCATGCATTCGTAGAGTCCTACTATGCAGGTGGCACATTTTTAGGTGCTAGACAAGCAGGTCTTTAGTTATTAGCACCATCATCTTACATTAATGGGATTATAGTTCCCCTTTAGTTCATTCTTCCAGATCTTGTTATTTTAATGTGTTTACTCTCTGGATAATTAATGCATTGAATGTAATTATTCAGCATAGAAATTCTAAGATATGAAAGACCATATTAAATATTTAAAAAGAATCAATAGGTACTATGACTAGAACATTTTATGATTCTTTCATCAGATAAAGTTATGATGAAATGAAATGAATTTATTTTGACCTGACTTTCTATTAGTAACATGGTAGTGTTTGAAAGTGAATTAATTGGGAGAGGAGCAGGGCTAGAGGCAAGGAGACCAGTTTGGAAGTGTTCTAGCAGTTCTAGTAATAAATAATGGTAACCCAGACCAAGGTGGTAACAGGGGTAGAGAGAAATGAATGTGTTTGAGGTACAGAATTTAGTGTTGAATATGGGACTTAGGGAATGACTGGGCATGATGCTGAAGAAGAGTGAGAATGAAGAATTGTCCCCAAGTTGTTTAAGTGACTGGTGTATGGAAGTACTGTTTACTGATAGGAAGCAAAGGAGAGGTAATGATTAGAGGAGAAATTGAAAAAAATGTTTGAAGAATTTTTTTGAAAAATAGACATGAGGATAATCATGAATGCTTTGATAAGGATGAATACGCACAGAGACATATCCTTCCAGATAGTTTAATCAAGGGCTTCCTTGGTGTCTCAGATGGTAAAGAATTTGCCCACAATGCGGGAGACCTGGGTTTGATCCCTGGGTCAGGAAGATCCCCTGGAGAAGGGAATGGCTACACACTCCAGTATTCCTGCAGGAGAATTCCGTGGATAGAGGAGCATGGTGGGCTATAGTCCATGGGGTTGCAAAGATCCAGACAGTAGGATTGTGGTGCTAGAATAGACTGATATATGGAATAATTAGAAAATCCAGAAACAGATTCAATTATATAAGCATATATACCTATATACCTATTGTCACAGGAATTCTATTTCAAAAGATGTGGTTGAGCATGTAAACAGGGATATATGCACAATAATGCTCCCTTAAAAGAAAAAACATTAAAATTTCAGTATGATAAGATTGACTGAGTTATGATCATATGTATACTGGGACTTAAATTCATCATGTAGTCATATACTTGTCCTTGAAACTTGTTCAGAATACATTATTAAAGTAAAGTATCAAATCAGAAAACATTACATATCTTTGTATATATATATAATATCTTTATATAAATTTTACAGAAAATCTCTTGGACGTCTATCCTACTTGGTGTGGGAAAACGCAATGCCCTCCTTTCTTTTCTTAATAACAATACATCTGGGAAATGTTTAAAAGTCTGTTGTCAGGAGAATGTGTAAATGAATGTGTGGTATACCTATATGGTGGGTTCTTGCATCACACTGAAAATAAATGAAATTCAGAAACAAAGTATTGATTGAAAAAAGTCACAGAAGAGCAAGAGCACTTTATATTGTGTGTATGAAGTTCAAAAGCATACAGTACAAACCATTTATTCTTTATTGATACTCACTTATATAGATACGTTTTCACAACAATGCAGAGAATTATAAACACAAAGTTCAGAACAAGATTTAACCCCAGTTGCTGAGGGAAGGGGTGGGAACAGAAAGGGGAACATAGGATGGAGGGGCGGGTCTCAGTGGTCATGTTCTGTTAAACATGGACACATGTGAATTTATTCTATTATTTTATAATATCATATATCCTCTTTCGAGAGATACTTGTCAGATATTCTGTTGAATACCCTGCTTCTTTTTGGCAATGTGAAATATTTGGTTACAAAAGTGCAGCTTTGCTAAAACTATCTCCTTCCCTTGGGGCTCTCACTCTCCATAAGGAGGCCATATGTGTACTACAGACTTCTATGCCAATGAGAAATAATGGCATTCCCTTAAGAAGATGAAGAGGGTATACTTCATTATTGTTTAAAATAGTTTGTCTTTCCTTTACATTCACCCACATGTCCACACACATGGAAGCCATCTGAGAGAATGTATGTTACTATTCGTTATTTTAGCATGCTTGTTTTCATGTGATATTTTTTCCATTTCCATTTTCCATTTCTATTTCCATTTCCAAATATTTTTTAATATTTATTTAATAAATGTATATTTGATTTACTAACTCATCCTGTGTGGTTAAATTTCAAAGTTGTTTTCAAGACTTTTAAAATCTTCATAATTCTTTACAAATATGGTAAAAGTCCAGCCTAACCAAATCAATGAAAAATAATTGCTTGGATTAATTTAATTTTGAGATAAACTAGTATTTAAGCTGGGGCTTTCCTGGTGGTTCAATGGTAAAAATCCACCTGTTAATGCAGGAGATGTGGGTTCAATCCCTGGTCAGGAAGATCCCTTGGGGAAGGAAATGGCAACCCATTCTAGTATTCTTGCCTGGAAAATCCCATGGACAGAGAAGCCTGGTGGGCTACAGTCCCCTTGGGTTCGCAAAAGAGCTGAATATAATTTGGTGACTAAATAACAAGGTTTAAGCTAGAGACTCTTTCTTCATAGACTCATTACAATCTCATTTAATCTCAGTTTTTTCACTTTTGATATTCAAAACAGTAAACAATAATAAGGAAGACAGAGAAGTAAAGTAATTTACATCTTTAAAAAGCAGTATCCTTTTCCTTTTCCTAACTGGTACTTAGACTTGATGTTCGAGACTGTTCAGTTGATCAGTAAGTATTTACTGAGGACTCATTATGTGGCAGGAGTTATATTAGATTCTGGGGATAGAATGTAAATGAGAAAAATTCTACCTCTCATGGAGTTTACAGTCACCTGGTGTATTCATTGTACAGTGTCTTTCATACATAATTTTATCAGTAACTATAAGCATTTCCACTTATGAGGAGTTCATTGTGTTGCTTTCTAGAGCTATCTTTTAGCTAATTATTTTGTCAATGCACATCCATTTTAGAAGATAAGCAATATTATTAATTCACAGAAAATTGCTTTTTTTGTGTTGACCCAAATTTGCCCTCTTTGATTGATAAACATTTTTCTTTATTCTGCTTCAAAGAACTTTAGAATAAATCTACCACAGCCTCTTATACCCTTTCCCACTCTGTGGGAAGCTCGTGAGGGATAGCCTTTCAAATATATTGAGATAACTATTACACGGCTGTACGACTTCTCCGGGATAGAACACTGCAGTTCCTTTCATCATTTCTTCTGTGTCATGGTTTTTAAATCATATACCATCCTGATTGCTTTCCTCTGGATGCTTTCAACTTTGTCACCCTTTGTTGTTAAAAATAAATTACTCCCAATTTCCTGCTTTCAATAGAGTAGAGTGAACATAATTGACTCTTTTATGTGCGAGGGTCTGGTATGGTCTGAAAGCAATTACTCTGACCTTGAATACTTATTCTACTATACTGTAAGTGTCATTAAAGAAAAAAAAAATAGCTTGTACTAAATCTTTACCGATCCTTGGATATATGTTGGAAGCTTTTTTGAAAATGAGTTTATTTTTTCATTTGTTTTTTTCTTTTGATAATGAAGTATGGTTTATAAAGGTAATATATATCAAAAGTAAACCTAATTAATTGTCAAATTTATCATGTAGATAATCTGTTTTTTCTTTTCTGATAAACTACAAACTTTCTGAGTGCAAGGATTTTGTCTTATTCATTTTTAAAACATTTCCAGCAATTAGCATAATTCTAAATGTATATGATAGATGCTCAATAAATATTTGCTGACCATTAATGCCTTGTATGGGTTTCCCTGGTGGGTCAAATGGTAAAAAATCTGCTAGCAATGCAGTAGACCCAGGTTTGATCCTCAGCCAGGAAGATCCCTTAGAGAAGGGAATAGCTACCCATTCCAGTATTCTTGCCTGGAGAATTCCATGGACAGAGGAGCCTGGTGGGCTACAGTCCATGGGATCTCAAAGATATAGAACAACTGAGTGACAAACAGACACAAACACTCTCTCTCTCTCACAAATACACAATGCCTTGTTCAAGATATAAAGACATTGTAAAATGAAATGAATTCCAATTTTCAGAATATATTGAAGAATCAGCAATGTAGAATAAGACCTATAAATAAGACCTTAATTAATTAATTTTAAAATTAATAACCCAAGAGTATTTTAACAGTATTCACAAAGGAAGTGTGTTGGGTGGGAACACATTCACTTCTAAATGACTGGAAACCAACCAATTAGCAATGACTCAAACAATAAAAAACTTTAATAATTGCTTAAGAAGCCTGAAGAAACTGGTCCTGAAACTATCTGAGCAACTCAGTGATATTATCAAGGTCCCAGGCTTTTAAAAACTCTTGCTCTGCAAAAGCCTCTTAGATGCATACCTTTTTTCTCTGAGGAAAGAATATTTTTCAAGAAGCCTCTCAGGAAATTTCCCTTTGTATCTAACTGGTCAAAAACTGAGCCATATGGCTATCTCTAGGAAGCAGGCAAAGGAGAAAAGTCTTGGGAATGACTGTTGATAAAACAACTGTTTATGCCACAAGTAGAAAACACACATATTTTATAAAAAAGAGATCATAACTTGAAATCAAGAATTTTAGTGATAACTTCAGGGGAACCAAATTACAAGGACCTTTCTAAAAAGATCACTGGTAATATTGGGGTTACACAATTGCATAACTTATTCAAACAGATGAATCATCACCTCTCAATCACTTTTAGAAGAATTGACCAAACTTATTATCTTTTCTAGTTTTTATAAATTAAACAGGCTGTCTTTATCACAAAGCTATTTTTATTTTTTCTCCTTCCTTTCAGGAGTCCTATCCAAAGAAGAGGAATTACACTATGGAAATTGTACCATCTGCCTCTCTGGATACATTTCCTTCAGAAAATGAGAATTTTCTATGTGATCTCATGGACACAGCAGTTACAAAGAAGCCTTGCTCCTTAGAAATTGCAAGGGCCCCTTCTCCAAGAACTGGTAATATTTCTTACTAACATGGACCAATTCAGTTTACATGCTTGTATATTTGAAGATGTATCATTAGTATTTTGATGTCCCACAATATTTTTAAAAATGAAAGGGCCCCAATATAGTCATAAGGTGTTTTTTTTTTTTTTTTTTAGCATCTTGAGGTGAGTCCAGGTAAGCTGGAACATTTTTGATGTGAATGCTCTTAATTTCTTGGCAAGAGCTCTCATGGAGGTGGTACTGCCATGGTGAAGACACTCTGAAACCTTTTAATAGTGAAAAACATTCTAGGTCAGATACAAAGCTTTGGGTCCTTCAGAGTCTCATAGCAAATTTGGTAGCAAGAATCTTTAAGTACAGTTTCTTGCATCCTGTCTGCTTCCAGGTTATCAAAACATACTCAACTACTTTATGTATTTTATTTCTTTTATGGTATTTTCAGATCCATTACTTTATTTATTAGCATCATAAACTGATGAACAAGATGAACAAATATGCCCATTTTACTGATGAGGAAATTGAAGCTAAGTGTCTTATTTAATATCAGTACTTTGAGGGGCCTTTGCTTGAACATGAGTTTTTGTTTGTCATATGCTTGCTTTCTGCCTGTGAGTGAAGAATGCAAAGTAGTTACATGAAAGCTAATGGGAGAGGAGAGCTTCAAGTGGGTGGTCAGCATATTCAAGGTTGCAAAGAAATTGTAGAATTTCTGAGGAGAGGCTTTGTTTATTTGTTTGTTTGACAATCCAGTTTCTGCCTGTCTTTGAAAAGTAAGTTTAAGAAATGATGTGATAAAACTAGATTTTTAAAAGCTAACAGTGAGATACTCAGAAATGCAGAAGGAAAAGGGGGTGGAGAATACAGATTACCCTTTGAAGAGGATTAGAAAAAAAGCTAAAATGCTCACACGAGAAGAAAGTAGTATGAGGGAGAAATGGCTGGTTTATTTTAGGATAAGTAAGACTTGATCAAGTTTAGAAGTTGGAGGAGTTTGCTGATGGAGAACAAGAGATTGAAGACAGAGTAAAAAGAGAAAACTGATGGGTATAAATTAAGACTGAGATAGTCTAAGAAAGCACAACCATTGCTTCTCTTAGAGAGAAGAAAACATAAAGCGTTATGAATACAGAGAAAGCCTGAAATACATATGTCCAGATGGGTTCAATTTCTGAGTAATGTAAGGGTTATTGACTGGAAAGAAGTTAAATGTTGAGAAGGGTTAAAATAAGATTCAGAAATACTCTTTTAAGTGACTGGCTATGGAATTTTATAGACGTGAACAAGTAGGTTTTGGAGAGGTACTGAGGCCATGCATGCATGCGTGCATGCTCAGTCATGTCTGACTCTTTGCAACCTTGTGAACTGTAATCCACCAGGCTCCTCTGTCCATGGAGTTTCCCAGGCAAGAGTACTGGAGTGGGTTGCCATTTCCTTCTCCAGGGGATCTTCCTGACCCAGGGATCAAACCTGCATCTCTTGCATCTGCTGAACTGGCAGGCAGATTCTTTACCACTGAGCCACCTGGGAAGCCCAGGGTGTTGTATGAATCATAAGCATGTGGA
Organism: Neotragus moschatus; assembly: GCA_006410615.1. Lineage (NCBI taxonomy): Eukaryota > Metazoa > Chordata > Mammalia > Artiodactyla > Bovidae > Neotragus > Neotragus moschatus. Next base: position 180,598 of record SJYA01000828.1, on the reverse strand, counting down.
AGGAAGATTTTTGCATGAGGTCAGAGCATAATCATGAAAATAGTTAAGGTTTATTGGGCATTTACTGGTACTAGATACTATTATAAGTGCTTTATATACATTATTTCCTGTAATTCTTACAGTGCTACAAGATAATAATACCATGATTCCCTTTTTATAGAAGAGGAACATGAAGCAGGGAAATATTAGGTAACCTCTCAAGGTTACATGTTAACAATGGATGATTCTGGGACTTGAACTTGGGTTGTCCCCTTATACTCTTAAATGCTATGTTAATTACACTGCTGCATTATATTAAGAGCTAAAATGGAATAGAAAGTGTGAACCAAGTAGTGAAATCCTCAAGAAATGTGGAATTATGCCTGGAAATCCACATATGGTAACAATAAAGTCAGGAAAAGTATGTTATAATAGAGTAGCACAATCTTCAGATGAGCAGATTAGATGAAGGTAGAATAGTGGGTGATTCAGAAGCAGTCATGGAGAGTGAAGACAATGCTGAGAGATGATAAGAATGAAACTCTAAAAGAATGAAAAATCTTCTGTAGGAGAGGTCACAGGGGAAAATAGTGGGGAAATCAGGAGTAAACTTCAGTTAATGTAGGAATATATATATATACACACACACATGAATTATATATATATATATATATGAAAATTTAAAAGAGCTTTAATTAGGGAATAGAGGTAGAAGGTTAAGTTAGGGGTGGTGGAAGCAGGATGAAAACATTATTTATTCATTAAATAATAGAAAAATAATCGACTTCTTTCACTTGCCAGGCACTTTGCTGCATGCTGAGGAGGAAACAGGGATGAAAAAGAAATGGACCCAGGTTTTAAAACTAATTAGGCTCAGAACAATTTTCCTACTGAAGGAAGAAAACGAAAAAAGACAACCAAAAAACAGCATGCTGGATAAAAATACAGAAAAGGAAGACTTAAAAGCATCAAAAAGGTGACAGGAAAATTATGTAAAGTAAATAACATTTAAATAAGGAACATCTTTTTATCAGTATACAGTTGCTAAGTCGCTTCAGTTGTATTCGACTCTGTGCAACCCCATAGACAGCAGCCCTCCAGGCTCCCCCTTCCCTGGGATTCTCCAGGCAAGAACACTGGAGTGGGTTGCCATTTCCTTCTCCAATGCGTGAAAGTGAAGTTGCTCAGTCGTGTCCAACTCTTCGTGATCCCATGGACTACAGCCTACCAGGCTTCTCCATCCATGGGATTTTCCAGGCAAGAGTGCGGAGTGGGTTGCCATTGCCTTCTCCAATATACTAGTAAGAGATAATAGGGTCAATACATTGGTGAAGGTGGGAAGCCAATGGAGCATTTAAGTTATTTTTGTCCTGAGAGAATTTGCTGAACCTGCTGTTAAACTTCAGTCCTCAAGTCCTCTATAGGTTTGTGTACAGAAAGCAAATCTCTGTGTATGCTCAGCATGTGAACTCTAATAGGAAATCCTTCCTCCATAGACCTAGAGCTACAAGGGCTACACCCTCACAGTAATCAGAAATAATTCTGTCTCATAACATTCATTCTAAGGAGACTGCAAGATCTGCTAAGATGATTTGTTATGAGCAGAACAAGGAGAAAAATTCCTGAGGTGTTATAATCATGAGTTGGTCCTTACACAGATTTTCACCCAAAACATATCATGCATATAGTCTGCAAAATATCAGTCCATGAATTTAATTTAAAGTAATACCCTCAGTCATCAGGCAGAAGCAAAAGTAAACCATCTAGAGAGAAATGTAAATTATCTCTCTCAGTTCATTTGTGTCAATTATCTCTCTCAGTTGTGTCCGACTCTTTGTGTCCCCATGGACAGCAACATGCCAGGCTTCCCTGTCCATCACCAATTCCCAGAACTTACTCAAACTCATGCCCGTTGAGTTGGTGATGCCATCCAACCATCTCATCCTCTGCTGTCCCCTTCTCCTCCCACCTTCAATCTTTCTCAGCATCAGAGGTCTTTTCAAATGAGTCAGTTTTTCATATCAGGTGGCCAAAGTATTGGAGTTTCAGTTTCAGCATCAGTCCTTCCGGTAAGTATTCAGGACTGATTTCCTTTAGGTTTGACTAGTTTGATCTCCTTGCAATTCAAGAGACTCTCAAGAGTCTTCTCCAACACCACAGTTCAAAAGCATCAATTCTTCGGTGCTCAGCTTTCTTTATGGTCCAACTCTCACATCCATACATGACTACTGGACTGCTGAATTATCTCTGTAGGCCCTAAGTAATTTCTATAAATACTTTTCCAATTAAAATAATCAGTTTGCAATCATTAAGCTTAGAAGAAAAAGACCCCCAATCAGAAATTAACAGAAATAAGAAAGAACAAACACACACCTGAAAAGACTTCAGATATTGTAATTATTAGATACATATAAAATGACCATGTTATTATAGATAAAACATAAGGTTGAAAGTGTTTTGAGGAATAGAAACCATAAAAAAATGACCTAGCATATTTGAGAGGAAAAAACAAACCTTTTATAAATTAAAAACACACACAAGGAAAAACAACCCCGAATTTAAACCTCAGTGGACAAGTGGAGCAGCAGATTAAACTCAGCTGAGGAGAGATTTAGTGAGCTGGAAATTAAGTCAAAAGGATTTTTCAAAATTTTTAATAGAGGTACAAAATGATAAGAAAATATATATGTGAAAGAGAAGCTAAGATACTTAGAAGATACACCAAGAAATTCTGACTTGTCTGACCAAAGGGGAGGAAAGAGAATGGGGCAAAAGCAGTATATTCACAGGGCTAATTTTCCAAAAAGGCACAGTCTTGTCCTATATTTACAAGGAAGCAGACAAGTGAGTGGTTAATTTCAACAGAGTATGATAAGTGCTAAGATAATACTACAGTAAAAGTGCTTTGAGAGCCGAAAAGAGGAACACAACACCACCTGGGTGCTTGAGGAAGATTTCATGAAGGAAATGGTGTCCGTGTCACTTATCTATTGCTATTTAATAAGCTACCCAAAGCCTACTGAGCTAGTGGAATATCAGTCATTTATTTTGCTCAAAATCTGCAAGTTTTTCAGAGTTCATTTGACAGGACAGTTCGTCTGTGCCAGATCATATGAGCTGGGGCTACACAACTGAGAGAAAGAAGACTCACTTTCAAAATGGGTCACTTACATGGCTGGCAAGTTGGCGGTGGCTGAGAACTGGGCTGATGCTATGGGCTGCTGGTCTTGTTTATTCGTCATGGACTGCTTGGGTTTTCCTTTGACAAACTGACTGGATTCTGAGAGTGGGCATTCCAAAAGAACCACGTGGAAGTTGTATCATTTTTATTACTTAGCCTTAGAAGTTCCCATTGTCACTTATAGTATAGTCCCAAGTCCTGTCACTTCATGGCAAGTAGATGGGGAAACACTGAAAACAGTGAGAGACTTTATCTTTTGGGGCTCCAAAATCACTTCAGATGGTGACTACAGCCATGAAATTAAAAGATGCTTGCTCCTTGGAGGAAAAGCTATGACCAACCTAGAAAGCGTATTAAAAAGCAGAGACATTACTTTGCCAAGAAAGGTCCATCTAGTGAAAGCTATGGTTTTTCTAGTAGTCATGTATGGATATGAGAGCTGAACTATAAAGAAAGCTGAGTGCTGACAAATTGATGCTTTTGAACTGTGATGATGGAGAAGACTCTTGAGAGTCCCTTGGTCTGCAAGGAGATCAAACCAGTCAAACCTAAAGAAATCAGTCCTGAATATTCATTGGAAGGACTGATGCTGAAGCTGAAACTCCANATGAAATTGTATGGGAAGTACCAGGCATAAAGCTTGCATGTTGTTAAGCATTCAATAAATGGTTGTTATAAATGAGGTAACATGGTAAGAGTGCATGGTCTGCCACCTACTAGCCACATGTCTTTGGGCAAATCTGTTTCTTTATCTGTTAAATGGTTGTTGTGAGGATCAAATGAATTACTACATGTCTTTACTGCAGGTGGTGACTGCCGCCATAAAATTAAAAGATGCTTACTCCTTGAAAGAAAAGATGACCAACCTAGACAGTATATCAAAAAGCAAAGACATTACATTGCCAACCAAGGTCCATCTAGCCAAAGCTATGGTTTTTCCAGTAGTCATGCATAAATGTGAGAGTTGGACTATAAAGAAAGCTGAGCGCTGAAGAACTGATGCTTTAGGAGAAGACTCTGGTGTTGGAGGAAACTCTTGAGAGTCCCTTGGACTGCAAGGAGATCCAACCAGTCCATCTTAAAGGAAATCAATCCTGAATATTCATTGGAAGGACTGATGCTGAAGATGAAACTCCAATACTCTGGCCATCTCATGAGAAGAACTGACTCAGTGAAAAGCCGCTGATGCTGGTAAAGATTGAAGGTAGGAGGAAAAGGGGACGACTGAGGATGAGATGGTTGGATGGCATCACCAACTCAATGGACATGAGTTTGAGTAAAGCCCAGGAGTTGGTGATGGACAGGGAGGCCTGGGGTACTGCAGTCCATGGGGTCGCAAAGAGTCGGACACGACTGAGTGAGTGAACTGAACTACTTAGAACAGTGCCTGACACACAGTAAATGTTGAGAATACTTTTATCATTTATTGGCCTGAGTATTTTAATTCAGAAGTTTAAAGTCTGGATTTAGATTTTAAAAGATCTGGGTGTGAATCCTGGCTCTGAACCTTAGCAACGATGTGACTTTAAGCTGTTCTTACTTATTTCNCCCATTCAAACACAGGGAAAATAGGTCACACAGACATCTCTAGTTTGTTGCAGTTCTGAATGTAATCAACCACAGTTCCTTGATTAAGCCTAGTACAATGAAGTAGTAATTGTTTTCTGTGTCTCTTGGTTCTACCTTCTGAGTCATTCTTCCTTTTCCACAAAAAGTAACCCATGTTTAAATTTGGGTATCTTTCTCACTTGCTTACTTTCTATAAAAAATTAGGGGCCAAATTTTGTTTTATATTATCTTTTTCCTTCTAGTTCAAATTGAAATACTTTCCTTTAAAACTTTATGGACTTTGTGTGTTTCAATTTGTACTCCATTCCATTAAGCAAAAGCTTATAGTCCAGATAAGTTTTTCTCTGGCTTGTGCTCCTTAAGAGAGTTTTATGAAACAATGTCCTTGAGGTTCTTAGAAACCCTATTATTGAACAGGGAGGATGTATGAGGCTTTCTTTAAATCCTTAGAGGGTCATTGTTGGCTTGAAGTTTCTATGCAGCACTACAGCATTTTACTATGGTATAGTTCTTACACGGTATACTGTGTAAGAAGCTGTGTTACTTCTTATAGCCTTCCCCTTTATGGAAAAGTGTTACTGAAGTCACATCATAAGAGATATTCTTACAGATACTTTTGGAAAATATAAACTTCAACAATGCCTGAGTTGTTTGTTGTTTCTTAAGTGGGATAAGAGCTCATTTGCTTAGGTATATAATTTTCCCCAATTGCATTCAATTGTCAGTATGAAAGAAACCAGCTTGCTCAGTCAGTCAGNTTACTGAAGTCACATCATAAGAGATATTCTTACAGATACTTTTGGAAAATATAAACTTCAACAATGCCTGAGTTGTTTGTTGTTTCTTAAGTGGGATAAGAGCTCATTTGCTTAGGTATATAATTTTCCCCAATTGCATTCAATTGTCAGTATGAAAGAAACCAGCTTGCTCAGTCAGTCAGTCAGTTCAGTCACTCAGTCGTGTCCGACTCTTTGCAATCCCATGAATCGCAGCATGCCAGGCCTCCCTGTCCATCACCAGCTCCCGGAGTTCACTCAGACTCACATCCATCGAGTCAGTGATGCTATCCAGCCATCTCATCCTCTGTTGTCCCCTTCTCCTCCTGCCCCCAATCCCTCCCAGCATCAGAATCTTTTCCAATGAGTCAACTCTTCACATGAGGTGGCCAAAGTACTGGAGCTTCAGCTTCAGCATCATTCCTTCCAAAGAAATGCCAGGGCTGATCTCCTTCAGAATGGGCTGGTTGGATCTCCTTGCAGTCCAAGGGACTTTCAAGAGTCATCTCCAAAACCCCAGTTTGCTCAACTGACCCATTAATTTATAATGATTGATGGTCTTTGCACTTTGGGCTGTAATCATGAATTCTAGGGGTGAGAGAGTCCAGAGTTTAAAATGGAAGATTTTTTAAGAAATATATAATGGATGAATATTAGAGCCAGAGCAATTTCTGTTCCAGTTTTAGGTGGAACCTTAACAAGTGAACCCCACAAAATTCCCCTGCATAAACACCATAGCAAGTAGAAGAGAGTGCCAACATAACTGTAATCTGGCTGGATGAGGAGACAGTTCAAGTCTTTTTCGTGTGTTGCTTCCATTAAGATGTACCTTAGGTTTTGCCTGGGTCTAATTGCTTCCAAGTCTCTCACTCTGCTGTACCTAGCTTCTCTTTTTCTTCTCAGGATGAATTTCATTCACGAACTTGGGGGAAGTTACTGGACTCTCTTGGTGTTACTGATGTTTTCCCTTTGTCACTAAGTCCTTTATTAACTGAAGGTAACACTTGTTGATGTGCATGAGCCTCTTAGAGGCCTTCATGTTAAACTGTACCCTACAGTTCCTTACTCAATAAGCATTCATTGAGTGCCTCTGGTGTTCTAGGTCTTGTGCTGCCTGTTGCAGAAGTAGAGTGAAAGGTACAAGTTCTGGTAGGTAGGAACTTAGAGGGTATCAAAATTAAGAGTAATAATTTCAGTGACAGAAGTGAACATGAGATGCTCCGGGAGAGTAGAACAGGAAGGGAGTGAGTGAAGGCTTCCTGGAGGAGCTGGTGCCTTATTTGAGCCTCAAAGAAGGAAGAGTTAGATGAATAAATTGGAAATATATGGCTATCTAGGTCAGAGAATAGTGTGTGCCAAGATCCAGATGTATGGAAGAACACACTGCATTCACACTATGCCTAATTTAGCCTGGTCAGAACATAGAATGAGACTAGAGGAAAATACATAAAAAACAAGAAGTGACATGCTGAAGTTTGAATTTCACTTGGCAGCAGAGTCAAACCACTGACAGACTTTAAGGAGGGACAAGGCACAATGAGTTTTTGTGTTTTAGAATGATCTCCCTGGAAGTGATATGGGGAGATTGATTGTGCAGATAAGTGACTAGAAGCGGGAGGATTAATTAGGAGGTCAACACGCAGTCTCAGCATAAAATAATTATGGCCAGAACAAAGGAAATGTTAATAAAGAGGGGGAAGGGGGAAGAAAGCTAAGGGGTATGTAAGAGGGAAGCTCATACCTTATCCCCTTGGGATTCTGCCATTTGGAAAATAGTAGGCAAGAGAACTGAGGAGCTATATCTTAGGGAATGTATTCTACAGTTTTTGGTTAACTGTGCTGGATAGCTTGGCTCAGTTTCACAGACAAAATTAGGATTTCTGTACGCACAGGAAATGCATTCTGAAGCTTTTCCTGGAGAGAAAGAAAGAGAGAGGACAAGAGAGAGAACAGAGAGAGTGGAAGGACGACTAGGTCTTTAGAGGGACTGTTATTAGTTGATTTGTGCCCCTTTCTTTCTCCCCTCCCAAGGGTGTATTGGAACCCTTAGTACTCCTAGTACCCAGAATGTGACCTTATTTGGAGAAGACGAGACAGAGTCTTTATACAGATAATCAAGTTAAAATGAAGTCTTTAGTTGGGCACTAATCCAACATGACTCATTAAAAAAGGGGCACATAGAGATATGGAAAGAAGAAAGATGATGTGAAGAGACACAGGGAGAAGACGGTCATCTAGAAGCCAAGGAGAGAGGCCTGGAACAGATCTCCTCAGCAGGAACCAGTCCTGCCAATACCTTGATTTTGGACTTCCAGCCTCTAGAGTTGTGAGAAAACATATTTCTGTTGTTTTTAATACATTGTTGGTAGCAGCCCAAGTAAACAAATACAGGGAATGTAACTGAGGACACAAACTCAAGACCTAGATGGGAGGGGTGAATTAGGATGCCGAGGCCTATGAGGACAAGTCGTATGCTTGGCTGTGGTTAACTCAGAGGCTACAAAGCTTGAGTGTCTCGGTTGTCACTGGCAATGTCATTCATTGGTATGGAAGATGTATTTTCTCAGAAAATCAGTTAAGTATGGATGTCAGTTTCCTTTCTGTGGTCATTTGTTAACAAATTTATTAACTAAATGATGTAGTACAAAACAGGTCTCATCTGACCATAGGAAAATGTTTTTATCGTACCAACTGGTTTAATTTAAATATGAAATCAACTTACATTAAACAAAGTTATATAATTCAACCAGAAAAGAAGGATACTCTCTGCAAGAAGCATTTTACTCATGCCTCAGTAACTACAGATTTATATGGAATAAAGAATAATATTGCTCTAGTACTAGGCTCATTAAATAAAGATTAACAGAAGTCCAGTCCTTGCTTGACAAATTTGCTAAGACTCATGTTTATTCAGTCAGTATTGAATCTATTTATTTCCCGTAATGCATGGAGCAAAGGACCTGACATAATCATAGTGGTGACTCAGTTACATAAATGAACAAATCATTAAATGAGTGAATGAATGAATGAATATTATCCTTAAAAGAAAATGGCTATAATGGCAGGAAAATCCCTTATGAAATAGTCACATGCCATCAAAGATAAGTTTTCTTATCTGCCTTTCATTTAATTTTAACCTTCACAGGGGAAGTTTTCCATTTTTCTGGTTACTAGGCAACCTGTTATTTTGAATCACTTAGTATAGGATTTGCTCGCTGTGGATGCTCAATAAATCCATTTTGATTAATGAGCCATTTACAACAACACCAGTGAGGACCGTTTCCAATCCTGTTGCAGGAGAATAGATGATCTCTGATAAAAAGAACACAATCAATAGTCCCATGCCAGGATAGCACGGTTCTCGGTTACCTTTATTCAATTTGCTAATGTGCTCACTGGAGTATGGTCAACCTGAAATGAAAATGTCATGTGGTGAATAGTCTTCCACACCTCACTACACCTCCCTCAGTATCCTGAAATGGGTTGTAGTTTGAAGGTGATTTATACCAAAATATTTTTTGAAATGGTGAACTTTTCTTCATTCTAATGCCAAATTTTTGAAACTAAAGGAATTCAGACTGGACCAAGACTAATGTTTATCTCTGCTAAGCAAGTAGGTAGTGTAAACATGAGTTCCGTGAGTATGTTTAACTCATTTAGGAGAGCAAACTGTTTTTAAGCCCCTTGGAAGCAATTCTTTAATATACAAATACTGGCTTTGCTGATAAGAACCACTTTTATCAAACAGCAATTATTTATTTGGCATTTGCTCTGTGTTCAGTGATGTCTTAGCCATTTATCGAGGCAGACCTCTCTATGGTAAATATGTAATCCAGTGTTAGTTTATAGAAGGGCGAAGAGAGGAAACTAGGGCAGCAGTACCTGCCATGAAATCCTGGTAAATTAGCTCTTCTTTCATCCATAAGGACAGTTTACTAATTTGAATGTAGTCAATTCAATTGGATCAAATTGGTGGAAACTTGTTATACTTGGAAAACAACAACCTAAACAAAAGGAAAATTATCCTTTTTTCCTCAAATCTATTTTACTTGTTCTATATATGAATAATATGAACTATAGACTTATAAGATCTCTAACAATACAATGAACGCTCATTAAAGTGATTATATGGGGGATATGGGACTTCCTTGGTGGATCAGTCGGTAAAGAATCTGCTTGTAATGAAGGAGATCCAGTTCAATCCTTGGGTCAGGAAGATCCCCTGGAAAAGGGCATGTTAACCCACTCCAGTATTCCTGTCTGGAGAATCCCATGGACTGAGGAGCCTGGAGGGCTACAGTCTATAGGGTCAGAGAGAGTCAGACAAGACTGAGGCGACTGAGTGCACATGGGAGATAAAGCTCTTTATGTTGTCATACATGGTGTCCTGTGGAACAGGGATTCTCCAAAATGTGAGAGTCCATATAATAACATTCATGAATTCATGCTCACCAAATTCAACCGGGCCCTCCACACTGCATCGTTGCACTCTTTGTGTGTTAGTCACTCAGTCGTGTCTGACTCTGCAACCCCCATGAACTGTAGCCCAGTATCCTACGTACTCTCAGCAGATGGCCTCATATTTTAAGTAACTAAGAAAATGGGAGCAACAAGGATCTACTGAATAGCACAGGGAACTACATTCAATATCATGTAGTAGCCTATCATGGAAAAGAATATATATGTGTATATATATGTATGAATAACGGAATCACTTTGCTGTACCCTTGAATCTAACACCACATTGCAAATCAACTACACTTAAAAAAAATGGTAAAAAAAAAAAGAAAACCAGAGTCATCAGGTGAAAGTTTAGCGTCCTCTGCCAAGTCTACAACTTCCCCTACACTCTTCTCTTGCCTGTTCCTCTTAAAATAGAGGGTACTTTTCTCCTCCCATAGAAAATCAGTTGTAACCTCTTTGCTCCATGCATCTGCCTTCCAAAAAATATGACCCTTTCATTCATTCCTTCTCTCTCCTGTATTTTGAATTGTTTCTTTTTTTTCACCTGGGTCAAGTAACATTTAAATGTTTGTCTTTTCATTTGAAAAACAATAACAAACAAAACAACTAATAATGAAAGCAACAAATAAACAACTAAAGAGCTGTCTGATCCCACTGGATTCATTAGCTACTTTTCTCTCTATCCCCTTTACATTTTTAGTATGTTAATTTTCTTCCTCACTTTTCACTTGTCAGTCCACCTAATCGGATTTCCAATCCTCACTGCTCTGTTGAAAGGTGCTTTCTAGGAGGCCAGTGCCTAATCCATTAGTACCCCTAGGGCTGATGAAAGTTTCTTTCTAAAGGTACCAATGACCTTGATGTCACAAAATCCAAAGTACATGTCTCGATCCTCACTGAACCTCTCAGCAGCATTTCACAGGTTAGTGACACCTCCATCTTGATATCTTTTCTTCCCTTTGCTGTCCAAAAAAGATTTTCATCTTATGACAGCTGATGTTTTTCTGCAAGGTTCTAAAAGTTGGAAATTCCTGAAGGCTTGGACAAAGTCCTCCCTATTCTTTTTTACTTTTCCTTCTTCCTTAGTGATCTCATCCATAGGATGGCTTCTGTTACAATCAACATGCTGAAAGAAAGTAAAAGTGTTAGTGTCTGACTCTTTGTGACCCCATGGACTGTAGACTGCCAGGCTTCTCTGTCCATGAAATTCTCCAGGCAAGAATACTGGAATGGATTGGTGCCGGGAGCCAGCATGGGAGATCCCACTCATGACAAGGTCATGTGGAAGAGATCTCATAAGCAAGGCTTCAGGCCTTGAGGGAACCCCCCCCACGCCCGGACCTGCCCGAGCATCTGCCCCAAAAAACAGAATCTGACTGTCTTATTATTTTGTGCCTTTCACCAACTCTCCTGACATTAACAGGGGGCTATCCCCGACCACCTTCCTCTGGAGAAAATCAACATTAGGGATCTAGCTAATAAGTCTCTTGGACATGAAAGAAATATTTCAAATCAAACCCCCTCTGTTGGCATTCTAGCTTGGTAGGTTTATCTAGACTCTTATAGCTACACTTGTGATTATTCACAGCCTCCCAACTGTGAGACGCATGGGAAGCCTAAAAATATAGAGCCTTTCAAAGAGTTAAAAGCTATTAGAATAGTGCTGGTGTAGGATTTCATTATGGGGCCAATGCTTGCTGTTAAGTTCCCATCTCTCTTATCCACTGTGCACCTGGGAGTGCATTAGTTAACATAGTTGGAATGTAAGAAAACAAGTGTAGCCTCGAAATTAACCATATCAGACCTTTGAGCTATTTGGTTCTTTCTTTCTTATAACTCACTGCACCTTTGCTCCATGAGAAATGTAATTCTGTTTAGCATTTTCTGAGGCTGACATAGATTAGAAGTATAAAGAAAAAACACTTTGAGGGAAAATAAGTTTTCTGTTTGAGCAGCCTTTATCAAAAGAGGGTCATAAAATATCCACAGGCCTCCAAGGCCAGAAGATAATATACACAACATCATTTGTGGGAAAGGTATGGAGAAAAAATCCTGGCTTCGATAAGGGCAAAACTGCTGGAGTGTTTGGGCTGATTGTACATGACCTTGCATCTTTCATTTCCCTCTGTGTACAAGTCAAGGTATAAAAGTCCCTTTTGAAACTAAAGTTACGGGCCTCGCTCACCGAAGCTTGGTCACCCTGTGTCTTTTTTTTCTTTCTTTCTTTCTCTCTCTTACTCTCTTTTTCAGGCTGATCCCTTGGAGCATAGAGGCTCTCTGCATTTACTTATCTGCCTGGGTTTCTAAGACCTGAACGGGAAGGCATTCTGCATCTTCACTCCCTTGGGAGACCAGGAGGGCTCCAGCGGCCTCTGTGAACAGAGCAAGCTCCTTGTCTTAGGGCTTTATTGACTTTCTGTGTAAACCAAGGACTATCAGCCTCTTTCTCTCCTCTATTCCTCTCTCATTCATTCATTCATTCATTCGCCAATGCTGTTTCTCCTGAGGGTTCCCCTGGATCTTGCAGGGGCTGATCCCTGGCAGATTGCCATTCCCTTCAGGGAATCTTCCTGATCTAGAGATCAAACCCAGGTCTCCTGAAATGCAGGCAGATTATTTACCTCCTGAGCCACCGGGGAAGCCCTTCAACATGCTGAAGGCTCCCCAGATTTTCTCTCTGGTCTAAAACACTTCTTTTAATTCTGGACTCATTCATCCACTCATCCATCCATCCATCTATCCCTCTATTGAATACCTCCACTTATATGTCTCAAAAATACCTTGACCCCAAAATATCCAAAATTACATGTGTATTTTCCACCCAAATGTACTCTTCATGAAGTGTTCCTTCTCTTAGTAAATGACTTCACCATTCATCTGATTTCAGAAGCATGTGTGTCACTCTTTCCATGTCTGTCTTCATTAGCTTCCATATTCAATCAATCACTAGGTCTTGTGGTTTTTAACTGGAATAGGTGGTAGGGGGAAGGTAATTCTGTACTTAATATTGATCCCTAGCTACACATCAAATGTCTCTCCTTCAATCGCCAATCACTTTTCTGGATTATTTTAGTAATAAAATATTATTTACCTATTTGCCTTTCTTGAATTTATCACCAGATAAATTCAATTTATCATTTATCATTTTCAACCAAATCTGAGTGCATCACTCCTCTTTTTAGTGACATGCCATTGCTCCTAGAAAGATGACCCAAAACCCCTAGTAAGGTTCTAAAGGCCCTGAATAATGTCACATTTTTCCTTTTCATTTCATCTTTAGCCTCATGTCTCATAGTCTCTACCTTTCCAAATGACCCTGTTTAGTTTCTTTGTTTCTTTTAGTTCTTCAATAGCAGCAAGCTTCTTTCTACCTATGGGCCTTAATATGCCTGAAGCAAGTCTATTTCTGCATCCCCTTTCCTTCTTCTCTCAAGTAAGTAACTTTTATTATTCAGTGAAACCACATTTGTGGGAACCCACACACACCTGTGCTCAAGACTAAGTATGTATATAGATGCCTCTGTTTTCTAATATTTTAGTACCTTCTAAATTTCCTTTAGGCTCACTCCTTTTGATTGGGATTATATAATTTCGGGAGATTACTTATTTTAATATCTGTTTTAGTTTTCTGTTTTATAGTGCTCACAGTCTTACCTATCTGTTCCCCAAGTGCAACCATAGCTTCTAGCAAAATCACTGCCATATAAAAGACATTAAGCAAATAGTAACAAAAAAAGTCCAGAGAAGGCAATGGCACACTACTCCAGTACTCTTGCTTGGAGAATCCCATGGACAAAGGAGCCTGGTAGGCTGCAGTCCATGGGCTAATACTAGCTAATGCTATTGACTACTTACTTTATGCATTTTAACTTATTTAATCTTAAGCTATTTGTGAAGTAAGTAGTTTTGTCACTACTGTTTTTTACAAAGGGAAACAAGTCATGGAAAAGCTTTGAACTTTTTAGAAAATGTCAGTGTTAGAATTTGCATACAGGATATTTTACTCTGGAGATCATATTATTTTTTTCTTTGGCCAAATCACACAACATATCGATCTTAGTTCCCTGACCAGGGATCTAACCCATGTCTCCTTCATCCCTGTACTGAGAGCATGAAGTTTTAACCACTGGACCACCAGGGAAGTCCCTAGAGATCACAGTTCATGAATTAATTAATTAATTAATTAATTAATGCAATTAATAATGTTATTTTGGGATTTTTTTTTTTTTGCAGGATAAATCTTGAATTTTTCCTTTATAGATTTGGACATTTGTTGACTGGTTTGTGATAGATCTATATTGTGTCAACCTGTGAAGTGGTACTTGCTGCTGCTGCTAAGTCACTTCAGTCGTGTCTGATTCTGTGCGACCCCATAGACTGCAGCCCACCAGACTCCCCTGTCCCTTGGATTCTCCAGGCAAGAACACTGGAGTGGGTTGTCATTTCCTTCTCCAATGCATGAAAGTGAAAAGTGAAAGTGAAGTCGCTCGGTCATATCCGACTCTCTGCGACCCCATGGACTGCAGCCTACCAGGCTCCTCTGTCCATAGGATTTTCCAGGCAAGAGTACTGGAGTGGGGTTCCATTGCCTTCTCCGGAAGTGGTACTTAGGAATGTTCTAATCAATCAAAAATAAGTGGATGAATTGGAGACAACCCCAAAGTAAAAATGAGTGAGTGGTTAACTAATAATGATACAAGGATAAAGTCATCTGTAATAATTAAAAATAATGTTTTTAAATATCCAATTAGTCAGGTTTTTATAATGGCACATAGTTGCCCCTCAATAAATATCTGTCGAATGAATGAATGTATATTTATCATATGATAAAAATTTGGTTGCAAACTAATATTATGTGTATGTGCATGAGGGAAAGAGACCAGAAAGACCATATTTACAGTACTATCTCTAGATACTATTAATAGGACTACATGTAATTTAAATTTTTTCATACTTTTTTGTATTGTCCAAATTTGTACAGTTAACATATATTTTTTTATGATTAGAAAATGAAAATTAACTTAGTCATCTAGAAACTTAAAGTGGTTCATGTCAAAGCAATTCATATCTATCTAGTTAATGTTAAATATATAGATGATTTCTGTCTTTGTAGAAAGTTGAATAAATAAGCTAATAAAAATGGATACTGTTTACAAAATATTGAAACTTCCCCTGCAATAACTCTTTAACCTGTTAAAGATTCAGGTTTTTAACTTATATATTAGCTCATATTCAGAATGTTTTGACAACTTATTGACCAAAGACATATTAATATATCTTTTGTTACTTGAACTTACTGACTGGAGACATTTCAATAATCACTTACATAACAAATCATCAGCCACAGGCAATAGTTTCTGCAAAAATCCCCTGGATTTTAGTGTGTTTATTTAGATTATCTTGTTTGGTGGACTGGTTGAACACTTGACAAGAGTTATTTTCAATGTTCCTAAAAGAGGAAGTATTAGTATAGCTCATGGGAATTTACAGCTGTGTGATTTCAAACCATTCTAGTGATTAAGCTGTTATTTCATGAACTCCCTTATTAGTTTCATTCTGTTTAGCAGCTGCTACATACAGCATTAAATTGGAAATAACTTTATACTGAAATAATAATCTTAAGGAAATTTTGTATAATGTTATATATGCTGCTGCTACTGCTGCTGCTGCTAAGTTGCTTCAGTCGTGTCCGACTCTGTGCGACCCCATAGACGGTAGCCCACCAGGCTCCCCAGTTCCTGGGGTTCTCCAGGCAAGAACACTGGAGTGGATTGCCATATAATGTTATATATAATCTTATATTTAACATCTTTTATTCTCCCTATACTGTCTAGACATGTCAGATTCATCTACTGGCAAGCTCACTAATTCATTTTGTTTTCTTTTCCATAGAGGTTGTTTTGTTAATGTAATATTACACTAAGACTACTAGTTCTCTCTTTAGGTACTCCTACACTCTTAATTAAGTAACATTAGCAAAATTAATTGACACCCAACTACAGTCACACTATACATTTAAAAGGTAACAATTTTGTATTAATATATTTTATGCTAGATTTTATTCAACATATTACATTTTACATTTGTATTTACAGATTACATTTGTGTCACAGATTGTTTTGTTTTTCTGTTGGTCTCTCAGAAGCAATTTATAAAAATGTAAAAGACAGAAATAACTTATTGTTATGTATTACTTTGGGTATTTATCAACTTGCTTTTTATAGTTAACAAAAAGCAGAAAATTAAAAGTAATTTTATTTAATTTCAGCCAAGAATTAATGCACCAAAAGTGTCCAGATCTACATTTTCATCACATTTATCATCACATTTCATTGCAGTAGAGAAAACTACATCAAAATAGATAAGTAGTTTGTTGAAAGATGAGAATTCACTGTAATTGTCAGTGAATTCACAGCTCTTCCCCAGTGCTCCAAAACCCTGTTTATAACTCTCTTTTCATAAGATCCATTCATTTACTCGTTCATTCATTCCACAAGTATTTATTGAGGACTTACTGTTTTCCAGGTCTTTAAGTATATGAGACATGAAGAAAAAGTAAATGTATGAGACATGAAATAATAGAAGAGGTCTTATCTAAAATATACTGCTAAGTAAAAGCTCAAAGCATTCTATATACTTGGAGTCAAAAGGACTCAAATAGGCCATTATTGCATCCAGAGTTATGTATTTTACTGCCAAACTTAGCCATTCATTCTCTGTGGGAGATTCGATTCTTTCTTTATGCACAGAGCTCAAAGAAGAAACTGCAGGTGCCATTTAATCACATAGATTTTCTATGTTTTTAATTTCTATAGAACCATTCAATTCATTACCAAATAGTCATCTAGTGTCTCCTGTGTCTCTCACCTGTGAATAGAAGAAATGACATGAGAATAATGAAATTCAAAACTGTGCCACAAACAAGAGCAGTGCACCAGCTAGAATTCCTTTCTGCAAAAAATTTAAAAGTACTAAGCAGACATTAAGTCACAGGCAAGTATGAGGACACTGGATCATCATATCAAGTGAAGTATAATTTGATTACTGTAACCTAGTGTGGAAAAAAAGTGATTTGTCTGAATTCTGAGATATAGTGACACAGAAATTTTTCTCAACAGATAAGCTCATTTTAAATATCTTTTAATTGTTTCCCTTAGGAAAGCCTATTGGATTGGTGTTACTTTATAGTATAATATTATAAAAAATTTCAACATAACTACTAATATAATGCTTATTTTTCTTCTAGTAGTTTTTAAAAACAAGTTTATGTTCATATCATAAATTAATTTATTTTAGTAATTTTGTGCAATATATGCAAAGTAAAAAGAATAAAATATTTTCCCTGGATCATACCTATCAAAGCAACTAATGTTATTCTGATTTATTCCCCTCTCCTCTTTCTCTGAGAAGGAAATGGTAACCCACTCCAGTATTCTTGCCTGGAGAATCCTGTGGACAGAGGAGCCTGGTGGGCTGCTGTCCATAGGGTCACCCAGAGTTGGACATGACTGAAGCGACTTAGCAGTAGCAGTAGCCTCTTTTTCTGTTTTGCACAGCTTTTCCGTAATAGAGAATGAAGAGTAGGATATATATAGACATTTGTATTATATTGATTTTTAAATCAAGTATGTTTTTCTGATTAGAGAAGTATAACATGACCTGTCAATTGGCAAGATTTGTCAGATTTATTTTAAAGTGACTATTCTCCAGTTTTTCAATGCAACAAAACAGTGATGAGGGGTAAAATAAAAAATGAGAAAATTATCAATTTTGGCTGTGCTGAAAAGCAGAGAAAATATCTCTCTGCTTAATCAGATCAGAAACACAAAATAGAAAGTGGAATCTAAATGGCAGACCAGCTGGTGACTGGGCCTGGAAATAGGCAAGATAAAAAGGGAGACTGAATCCTTCAGGGGAATGGAGTCTCAAGTGCTTCACTTAAAGTGAAGAGTAATTTTTTCCTGCACAGCTGTGATATTAAGACTTGAAGATAGCTTACAATTATCCCACCTCTAGGTATTTATGTCATCTCATAGTCTCTTCCTCTTGTGTGTGGACTGGACCTAGTGACTTGCTCCTAATGAATAGACTATGACAAGAATAATGGGTGTCACTTCTGAGATCAGGTACAGAGCAGCTCTGGCTTCCATCTTGCTAGCTCTCTCTTGCTCTCTGGCTTACTCATTCTGATGGAAGCCCCGGTCTATACTGTGAGCTGCGCTATGGAGAAGCTCACATGAGAAGGAACTGAGAGAATCCGCTACTCAATAGCCAGTAAGAAACTAAAGCCCTCAGTCCAACAGTTCTATGAGAGCCCGGTGCTGCTAACAATCATGTAAGTGAAGCCAGCTCCTCTCAGCCAAACCTCAGGTGAGACCAAAGATCCCTCTGATGCCTTAATTGCAGCCATCTCTGATTTTAATTAAGGGATAGTTCCTTCTATATTTATATATATGTAAAAAACTGACATATTTGATTTTATTACTTTCATTTTATGCTTCTTATTAATTTTCTTTTTTCTTCATTTTTCTGATGTCATTGAGTTGCTACTAATTTTTCCCCTTTGTTCATTTAGGATTTTCACTGTTGTTTATTACAACAATAATNAAAAAACTGACATATTTGATTTTATTACTTTCATTTTATGCTTCTTATTAATTTTCTTTTTTCTTCATTTTTCTGATGTCATTGAGTTGCTACTAATTTTTCCCCTTTGTTCATTTAGGATTTTCACTGTTGTTTATTACAATAATGATTCTCTTCCCTTCCATAATCTCATGATCAAATATTTATTTTTCTAGCATCGAATGAAAACAAGACACCAAATGTTTACTAAAACATTCCACTTCCCACAGTGATAGCTGTTTTGCCCCATGTACTGGTTAGGATACAAACTGGACTGCTGTAACAGATATCCAAAATAAATATGCCTTAGTTCAGTTCAGTTCAGTGGCTCAGTTGTGTGTGACGCTTTGCGACCCCTTGGACTGCAGCATGCCAGGCTTCCCTGTCCATCACCAACTCCCAGAGCTTACTCAAACTCATGTCCATTGAGTCGGTGATACCATCCAACCATCTCATCTGCTGTCATCCCCTTTTCCTCCTGCCTTCAATCTTTCCCAGCATCAGGGTCTTTTCAAATGAGGTAGTTTTTCACATCAGGTGGCCAGAGTATTGGAGTTTCAGCTTCAGCATCAGTCCTTCCAATGAATATTTTTTTCAAGATTGATTTCTTTAGTATGGACTGGTTGGATCTCCTTGCAGTCCAAGGGACTCTCAAGAGTCTTCTCCAACACCATAGTTCAAAAGCATCAATTCTTTGGCTCTCAGCTTTCTTGATAGTCCAACTCTCACATCCATATATGACTACTGGAAAAACCATAGCCTTGACTAAATGGACCTTTGTTGTCAAAGTAATGTCTCTGCTTTTTTTTTTTTTTTTACTATAAATTTATTTATTTTAATTGGAGGTTAATTATTTAAAGTGCTGTCTGGTTTGGTCATAACTTTTCTTCCAAGGAGCGAGTGTCTTTTAATTTCATGGCTGCAGTCTCCATCTGCAGTGATTTTGGAGCTCCCCAAAATAAAGTCTGTCACTGTTTCCACTGTTTCCCCATCTATGAAGTGATGGGACCAGATGCCACGATCTTAGTTTTCTGATTATTGAGTTTTAAGCCAACTTTTTCACTTTCCTCTTTCGCTTTCATCCAGAGGTTCTTTAGTTCTTCACTTTCTGCCATAAGTGTAATGTGATCTGCACATCTGAGATTATTGATACTTTCCCCCGCAATCTTGATTCCAGCTTGTGCTTCATCCAGTCTAGCATTTCTCATGATGTGTACTTTGCATATAAGTTAAATAAGCAGGGTGACAATATACAGCCTTGATGTACTCCTTTTCCTATTTGAAACCAGTCTGCTGTTCCATGTCCAGTTCTAACTGTTGCTTCCTAACCTGCATAGACTTCTCAGGATGCAGGTCAGGTGGTCTGGTATTTCCATGTCTTTCAGAATTTTCCACAGTTTGTTGTGATCCACACAGTCAAAGGCTTTGGCATAGTCAAGAAAGCAGATTATGGCTTAAGCAAGATAGAACATTATTTTTCTCTCAGGTGGTATTCTAGGCATATGCAGACCAGGCCTGGCATGTTGGCTTCATAATCTCAAGGACCCAGGCATCTACTTTGTTCCTCTGCTGGCCTTAGGTTGTCCCCATTCACAACTTTTTGTAACCACATCACATTCCAGCTAATCCTAAAAGAATTTAGGGAATGGGAAAGACACACTCAGATCCTTTAAGGGCACACTCTGGAATATGCATACATCCTACATCCTTTTTGCTAAGCCAGGACTTTTTCATATGGCCATTCTTCTTGCAGAAGGAGCTAGGAATTCTAGGTAGATTAGTGTCCAGCTGAGGACTGAAGATTCAGTATTGAAGAATAAGGGAAGAGTAAGATATTGGGTGAAAACTAGCAGCCTCTGACATTCCTCTGTAATATGAGACTTAAAGAATCTGCCTGCAACGCAGGAGATCTGGATTTGATCCCTGGGTCAGGAAGTTCCCCTGGAAAAGAGAATGGCAACCCAATCCAGTATCCTTGCCTGGAGAGTTCCATGGACAGAGGAGCCTGGAGAGCTATAGTCCATGGGAGCACAAAGAGTCGGACATGACTGAGAGACTAACACAATAACTTTAATTCTTTACTTTCAACTCTTCTTAGAAGTAGAATGTTTTTACCTCTTACTCTTCTCTAGATGCCCAACTTCTAGAATTTTAATTCAACATTCACTGCAGCATTTCTCACCTATTATTTCAAGATTCTTCATTTAGAATCTTTATTTTAATTATTTAACCATTATCAGAGTTTATTAGATAGAAGGATAGAGTTTTATTTTTCATCACTACTTTTTCCTTTTATACATTACTTAAGTATTCATTCTGTCCAGAGTTTTTTAGTTTTTTCAGTTGATAGTCCATTATCGTCTAGTTGTCAGTGAGGCAGATGAAAAATTTAATGCTAGTGCCATTGTCCATTATACAGGGTTATTTCTCTCTGGGAATTTGTATGATAATTCTTTCATCCCAGAGATTTTTCCAGTGTATAATTGTATATGTGAATCTTTTTTATTAATCTTGCCTAGAACATCAACAAGCAGACTAATAAATTTATTCACCAGGGGGTTTTTAGTTGTACTTTAAAATTATTGATATATGTCCATCTATTTATTTTTTCTGGAATTCCTACTATTTGTATACTTGTAGAATAAGTCTCTTGGAGAAGGCAATGGCACCCCACTCCAGTGCTCTTGCTTGGAAAATCCCATGGACAGAGGAGCCTGGTGGGCTTTAGTCCATGGGGTCAAGAAGAGTTGGACACGACTGAGCGACTTCACTTTCCCTTTTCACTTTCATGCATTGGAGAAAGAAATGGCAACCCACTCTAGTGGGTTGGAGAATCCCAGGGAGCTGGGAGCCTGGTGGGCTGCCGTCTATGGGGTCGCACAGAGTCAGAAACGACTGAAGCGACTTAGCAGCAGCAGAATAAGTCTCTAGGATTTATATATATATTATTCGGTACTGTGAAGTATTTTTTCTATTTCATATTCTAGGGCACTAATTAGGTTTTTAACAATAAAATCCATCCTTACCTTCACATCATCTGAAATTTTTTGATCGGTTACTGTTTTCCCCCACAAAGTCTTTTTTTTTTCAATATGCTGTACTTCAATATTTTAAGTTATCATCATTATTTGTGTTAAAAATTATTATCTGTCTCTAATATCAGGTTTATTTTGTTAAGAATTCATTTTTAGTTTTTTGTTTTTTCTGTGGCTGCCAGACCCTCTTAGATATTGGTCTGTTTCTTGGTCTACTCTTTCAGGTTTAGATTAAGTTGTTTCAGTGCCATAAAGAGTGGTAGTCTCTGGAAGACTGGAACATTTCAAAGTCTCTGACTCTGAGTCAGCAGTATAGCAGTAGGCAGACTGATATCCTGTCAAAGCACCAGGAGAACGTTTATCTGTAAACTTCTCCAGAATTTTAGGTGAAGACACCTAACTTAGAACACTTGTTCAGCAAGTCCTTGGTTCCTTGGGGTACAAGGGAATGTATACATTGGGAATGTATACATTAGGAATGTATGCAGCCCAGTGCCAACATTGGTATCATATTCCCTGCCAGATAATCCTGGGATTATGACATTCTGCACCTTGCCCATGGGCATTAGTACACTAGTTCTAAGACTCTCATCTATCCCAGAGGGGTAATAGTCTTGTAACAGCTCTTTTGCTTTTCCCACAATCTGCCAGTTAGCTCCAGGAGCTACATGGCTTAGGTTAGCTAGATGAGTTGCAATAAGTTAAGGAAACACATATAAGCTGCCCTCCTTCTAGAACCTTTACCTGTAAATTTGAAAACTAAAAAAGAATATATATCAAAGTAACTCAAGGATTAAAAAAAATAAAGGAAATTAATCAATATTTGAAAAGTCTAATAATATAAATATACCCATCAAGACTGATCCGAAAGAAAGAAGGTACAAATAAATATTATTTAGAAAAAAAATCAGAAGCTGCAATCAAAGACTCAGGAGAGATTTTAAGAAACCATAAAATGACATTATGAATGATTTTATTACAAAAAAATTTTAAGACAAGATTAAAGGTACAAATTTGTGGAAAACATAGAAACTGCCAATTATAACTTAATACAGATAGACATAAACAGAAGAGAATCGATACAAAAAACATAGGGTGAAATGGTTTGATAGGACAGTTATACCAAACCTTAATGAACAGATAATATCAAGGATGTACCAACAGTTTAAGAGAATTCAAGAGGTAAACAGACAACTTTTTTCCATGACTTGGAAACAAAACTGTACAAGGAATATATAAGAAAAATATATATGAAATAATCTCTGGTATGAAAATAGATGCACAAATTCTAAACAAAATATTACCACAGTGAATCCAGCAATTTATTAAAAAGTATATCATGACTAAGTAGGATTTATCTTACTATCTCAAGGATCTTTCAGACATCAGAAAATCTTTCAATACACTTCCTCAACTTAACAAATTAAGGGAGATAATTCATATGATCATTTTAGTATAAGGAAGGATTCCTTAAGACAGAAAGTACACATTATTAAGAAAAATTAATAAAACCAGATACATTAAAACTAAAAATAAAATCCATGCTTAATATAAGATGTCACAAATTTGTTTAAATGGCCACAAACTAGGAGAAATATTTGCAGTGTATAACACTGAGAAGTGATTAATACTATAAGGCCAGAAATAGAAAAAAAGAACCCAAATAAAATAAGTGAAACCACTGACAAAGGGAATTAACTGAAAATGAATTTTGAAATGCCAATAAACATATTTAACTCCAGTAACAGAGAAATTTAAATTAAGACCACTATGAGATGCCAATTTATATCCAATCACCAGAATGATACAAAAGTATTGTAAAGATGTAGAAAAACAGGAACTCTTGTACACAGCTATAGAATTATAAATTGGTACTCCATTTTCATGGACAATGTAATATTTTTAAAAGTTTGAAATGCACATTGTTGCGTGCTCACTCAGTCATGTCTGACTCTTTGTGACCCCATGGACTATAGCACACCAGGCTCCTCTGTCCTTGGAATTTTCCAGGCAACAATACTGGAGTGAGTTGCCATTACCTTCTCCAGGGGACCTTCTGGACCCAGGGATCAGAACCCATGTCTCTTGTGTCTTCTGAATTTGCAGGCGGATTCTTTACCATTAATGCCACCTGAGTAGCCCTATTCTCTTAAATAGCAACTCTACTTCTAGGTATAGTTCTTTAAAATAGAACTTTAAGAATCTGAAGGATATTCATTGTAACATTGTTTGTAAGAATAAAAAATTGGGAAAAAATAAAATGTCCATAAGGAAGAGAATCACAGTGAAAATTTTAGTAAAATGGAAAATTATGCTTCAATTAAAATTAAAATACCATGTTTACAAACATTTACTTGTATATATCTTGAAAATAATGTTAAGTGAAAAAAGAAAGATTCAGAATTGTACACATTATATATTTACATAAATACAAAACACACTATGTCCAATACGTAATGAATATATAGATAATGAGTGTATACATAAGTAATAAAAGTATAAACTCACAGATGGAGAGTGCATACTAACCTTGCAATGGTGCGATTAACTCCTGAGAGGGGGTAATGAAATAGATTTATGACACTGTAAAAGTGGGATTTTTTCAATATTTATCTGTAATGCATTTTTTAGAATATCCAGTGTCTGAAACAAACATAAAAGTAATATATACTCATAGAAGAATATTGGAGAAATAGAAAAAAATTTAGAAAATAAAACTAAAACAATTATGGAACATTTCTGGTAGTCCAATGGTTAAGACTCTGTCCTTCTACTAC
Source organism: Neotragus moschatus (assembly GCA_006410615.1). NCBI lineage: Eukaryota > Metazoa > Chordata > Mammalia > Artiodactyla > Bovidae > Neotragus > Neotragus moschatus. The sequence goes on along the minus strand of SJYA01000828.1, from coordinate 156,192 downwards.
AGGGGATATGGGTTTGACCTCTGGTCAGGGAAATAAGATCCACAGTGTGGCCAAAATAAGGAGAAGTAAAATAAAAAGGCATAATCTTACCAGCTGGAGATGAGTGTTATTGACATTTGGTGTGTTGCCTTCTAGGATTTTCTTTTTATGCACAATTTTACTTGGTTAAAATCAAATATATATCTTATGGTAACCATAGTTGATACAGAAACTTTAATAAATGTTATAGGAAAGTTGGTTGTAGAGGAGCAGGATGATGACAGCACTGTTACTACTCTGAGTGATTTACTAGCATCCAGAAATCTTTTTAAACAAAATCCTAAAATGCTTTTGAAATTCTTTTTCCTCAAAATCTGGGATGAGAATTATTTTGCTCCTTCACTATTTTGAAGTATCTAATCACTTGATATAGTATCTCGTACCTGTTCATTCATCTAATACACAGTACTTAGTTTGAGGGATATAAAGAAAGTAAGAAACATTCTTGTGTTCAAGGAGATCATAGTCTTTATGGGGACCCTTGTCATGAATAATTATAATGTGATGAGCTTAATTTTAGACATATGAGGAAATGATGCAGGAACTGTTAGAGAGTTACTCACTGACACCCAGAGATGACTTTACTAAGAAGGTAGCATTGGAGCTGGGCCTGGTAGGACAGTTAGTAAATTGTCATACTAAGGGGGAAAGGACCTATATGTCAGAGGAAATTAGATGCATTCTGAGAACTAGAGTCTTTTTCTAGAGTAGAAAATAAGTAAGGGGCTGTGGGAAAAGATGAAAGAAGTGGTTGAGTAGAAATTATGATGAACCTTTTCTATCATGCTGAGGCATTGGGGAGCTGGCTGAGTAAAAGACCAGAAATACAGTTTTCAAATATGTATTTTAGAAAAATTACAGGAAATATTGATTTATGCATTCTTGGAAAGATTCATGAAGAAAGAAGGCAGAAATTTCTTTAAGAGTAAGGTCTCAATATTTCAGGTTAAATATAAATTTGTTTCAATTCATGAAATATGTACTTTAAAGTCAGATTATAATTCACTCTGGTGGTTAGTTTGTGCAATCTGTTGAATTAATGGAATTAAAATTTATCATATGGCACTCTCATTCCATGTAAAAGTTTTTGCACTATCAATTCTAAGGACATTTACTATGGGGACCACCATATCTCATGGACAGAGGAGCCTGGCGAGCTACAGTCCACGGAGTCAGAAAAAGTTGGACATGATTGAGTATAACTGAGCAACTGAGCACAGCACATATAACTTAACAATGGCTTGTGGAAACAGTGAAAGCAGAAGGACTTCATGCTATTCCATTCCTATATTGTTTGTCTCTACTTTGCTATAGTGGTAGGTTTTTGGGTTTTTGTGGGGGGGGAAGAAAGGATTTCAGATTATAGAAAAACCTATATTATACCTTGATATCTTAAGTGTATTAATAAGAGTAACAGTATATTTCTTTCCCATGAGTAGTACACCAAAGAGTAAACACTCTAAAGGTTGTGTGTGTGTGTGTGTGTGTGTGTGTGTATGTTTTTGTATGCTACACACTGATGTGTCAGTTCAGAGATACCAAGCAGTGTTTGAAATATGTCTCATCATAACTCTGCAAATTGGAAAATAGGTGTTAAGCATGGATAATTACAGGACTTTTGGTTGCTTGTGAAAGAGGCCCCTTAGATGTATATACAATTAATAACAGATACATCAGAAGCTCTGAGATTTTGTCACCTAATTTTTTTTTTTAAAAGCAAGACACTTTGGGCTTTTAAAGTTCCAATCATTATATACTTTTGTACTCATAAGTAGATTATGACTTTGTATCTAGTATTTAAGCACTATTTTATTAATAAGAAAAAAATGTCCTCAAGTTTCAAACAAACATTTTCAATAAAGTGTAGTAAAAGCATCACTGATTTTATGGAGTCATATGAGCAATTTACTGAATCTGAGAAGTTTAGGTAAAAGAATATGTATAAGAAAGCAGCCTGTCATCTGGATAGATTCTTCAGTAAGGAAGAAATGACACAATAGTGTGACTTTTGAGAACATATTAAATTGTTTGATACAGTTTTTAGCAGTGATTTGTACCTGATTGTTGGAAAAAACTGTGAAAGAGACCACTGAGAACAATTAGACTGAGTTCAATCTAGGTTGAATTCACCAGGAAGTAGACTTTGAGATGGAGTTTGGCATATAGCTAAATTAAGAGTGCTCTCAGAAGTGATGACTGTGGAAAGGAAGCAAAATAGGGCAGAAGGAGAGGTCAGGCTGTGATGAATTCTCAACATAGGCCTCTGTGGACTCCCCAGGGAACTGCAATACTGGGATAGTCTTTCAGAATCATCCCAAGTTGGTGACTAGGCACAGCCTTTATAGCCCTCTGTTAATCAGACATCAGAAGCAGGTTGCTCCTGGAAGGGGGTGTGACCTTGGGACAGGCAAGTTTCTTCAACTGACACAGTTCCCAAAGAGGGCTGACAGGTGAAGACTGTCTGCAAGCAACACTTCAAATAGCTAGGGGAATAAATTTTTCATATATGAAAGGTATATTAAAGTGTTAACTACAGATGGGATTAGAGTTTTGCTTGGAGTGTGTGGTAAAACGACAAGAGGAATGGATGTAGTTATTGGTAAGAGAGTTATTAAATGATGAATCATTATGTCCTAGCTGAATATGTAAAAAGTGAATAGAAAGGAGTTGATAGATTGAATAAAATCAGATAGATAAAAGGATTAGTTTATAGCAACGGAATTGAACAATAGGTTTAGTTTGAGTGAGGGAAATGGGAGAGTGAAAATGATGGGCTATCTGTCTATGGAATGGGTTCTTTGAGATTACGATACCCAAATGAAGCACTGCTGTTCAAATGAGGTGCCTAGTTTAGCCTCAGATACAAGAATATGAAAGGAGTTAAATCAAAGATCACATGAGAATGGGATTTCCATGGCAGTCCGGTGGTTAAGGCTGCTTTCCAGTGCATGAGCATGGGTTCAGTCTCTGGTAGGGGAGCTAAGGTCACATATGCCTCTTGATCGAAGCCAAAACAAAATATAAAATAGAAGTAATATTGAAATGGATTAGTAAAGACTTTAAAATGGTCCACATTAAAAAAAAAAAGGAAATCACATGAGTAGAAATCAGAAGACTATTAGGCTTAGATGATTGCTTAAGCATCTACAAGAAATCTGAAGGTCCTAAGGTAAGGGCAGCTTTGGGGTGGAAAGCAAGAAATGGGAAACATGTGCTTTGGCTTTGAGGCATAAAAGAGAGTAAACTGAATTTCAGTAAATGATAGATATGAGTCAGTGCAGACCATAGCAGAGTCGTTTTTACATTTTACATTTAGCAGAGTCGTTCACATTTCACATGAATGTGAAAGAATCCTGGAATTTAGCCCTGTGATAATGAAAGAATAAATCTCATTTTCACCTCCAGCTACCATGATGCCTTCATCTGGGGTTTTAGCAAGTTCATTTTTTAACTTCTCTTAATGAGGATTCAGTGCCTACTTAGGAGGGGTTCTGGGTTGACAGGACATTGCTAGGGTGTGGCATGGTCAGCTTGGTGTAAACACCAGTTTTAAGTGAGCAGAAGGATACAGGAGGTGAATACAAGCCACCACTGAGGGTAAAATCAGAAAAAAAGTATTTGTCATCAAGACCAAAAGGAAAGATTAAAACCCAAAATGGTGCTCAAAGCCAATAGATGCTGGAAAATAAAAATCTGTGTGAGAATTGAAGCACAAATATATTCACAAAACTAAAAAATCCATGAACTGTCCAACATGAGATAAAATATTTTATTTCTTTAATTTTTTTTATCCTCTTCATTTGCTTTCAGTTCAGTCCATAAAAGTCAGTCTTGGGAGGGGACTCATCTCCTCTGGCCTCCCTCTGCCTCTCATTTCGCTTACCGTGCATCACCCCAGGGATCTATTTCATCCTGATGGTAAAAGTCAAGGAATTGTCATTCTTGGTACCATCCTGGAGGCTGGTGAAATTCTGTTGGCAATTGCCCCAACTCCTCCTAAATTCTTGAGCTCTTTAGAGTAGGGAATCTGTAGGACAAATAACTGGAGAAGGCAATGACACCCCACTCCAGTACTCTTGCCTGGAAAATCCCATGGTCGGAGGAGCCTGGTGGGCTGCAGTCCATGGGGTTGTGAAGAGTCGGATATGACTGAGCGACTTCCCTTTCACTTTTCACTTTCATGCATTGGAGAAGGCAATGACACCCCACTCCAGTACTCTTGCCTGGAAAATCCCATGGTCGGAGGAGCCTGGTGGGCTGCAGTCCATGGGGTTGTGAAGAGTCGGATATGACTGAGCGACTTCCCTTTCACTTTTCACTTTCATGCATTGGAGAAGGAAAGGGCAACCCACTCCAGTGTTCTTGCCTGGAGAACCCTAGGGACGGGGGAGCCTGGTGGGCTGCCATCTATGGGGTCGCACAGAGTCGGACACGACTGAAGTGACTTAGCAGCAGGACAAATAACGCTTCCTTCTACTAATGTCCTCACAAGTTACAGCATAATTCTGATTATATGATTATTGTAATTATGCTGAAGATGCTCTCCCTGCCATGGTTGAGGAATGGGAACAAGAATGAGGGGGTGAGGAGACAGAGAATATTGTCCTACCACAGTCTATTCATGGGGCTACTTTTCATGGTTGAATTGAGACTTTGGACTCTTCGATGTCCTGGAAACCTTGGAGCTGTTGGGTTCTTAGAAGAGCTTCTCTGATGTATATAAGACCAAAGATCTTTACAGATTATAGTTGTTCAAACGCCAAATGTCAGCTTGAATTTGCTGGTCAATCAACAGCAGCATGCATTTAGCACACAAATGTGGCCTCTTCTATAATGAGAATTTTAAAGTGACTGTAGCTTTGTAGTCTGTTCCTTTTATAGATGGAAGTGGTGTTTGACCATAGCTTCAAAGAAAACAATTTTAGAAATGCAATGTTACTGATTTTTTTTAATAGAAAAATTCAATCTTTTGCAAAGTCAGTTTTGTTTTCTCATCTTTTCATATGCCTTGCCATCTTTCATCTTAATACCTTACTTTGCCAACATCATCTCCATTCATTTTTCTACACACATCCTGTGTTCCATCCAGGCTAGCTTTTTATAGTTCCCCAAAGTCATAATGTTCTTTCATACTCCTGCCCCATTGCATATTGTGTTTTTTGTTTGTTTAAAATGCTTCTCCCTCCTTAAATGCTTGATGGCACACATTTTTTAAGGCTATGATGAAATATTTCTTCTTTTCTTCCTCTCCTTACCCATAAATTTACTTCCCACCCTGGTCCCCTTATTCAGTTAGTGGCTCACTCTTCTGTGCTCCCACAGTAGCATGAACAACACAGAGTTTTAATTCTACATTTTCCCTTCTGTATTTTCCGTTAAATGGGCAGCAACTTCAAAATGAGGTTGAGAGTCTGTTTACTATTGTAGCCCAAACATTTAACATGTTGACCTTGTTATATATGTAAGCCAAACACCTAACATTAGTTATCTATTGCTATATAGCAGTTTACCCCAAAACATGTGGCTGAAAACAACAAATATTTATTACCTCACAGTTATTGTGGGCTTGCCTGGTGGCTCAGTGATTAAAAAACCCACCTGCAATGCAGGAGACACAGGAGATGCGTTTGCTCCCTGGGTTCGGAAGAGCCCCTGGAGGAGGAAATGGCAACCCACTCCAGTATTCTTGCCTGGGAAATCCCATGGACAGAGGAGCCTGGCACGCTGCAGTCTGTGGGGTTTCAAAGAGTCAGATACGACTGAGCAAGCACACATGTACAGTTTTTGTGGACCAGGAATCCAGGAGGGTCTTAGCTGGGTGGCTCTGGAGCAGGGTCTCTCTGAGGTCACAGTCAAGCTGTTGGCCAGAACTACTCTCATTTCGAGGCTGTTCACAGTACAGTTACTTGCTTTCCTCAGTGCAGAAGAGTTGAAAGAGTATGAGAAGCAAACGTAAGACAGAAGCCATTCTCTTTCTAACCTAATCCTGAAGCTGTTCTCCTAATCTAATCCTGAAGCCACATCTCATTACACTTGACCCTTGAACGACATGGGTTTGAACTGCATGGGTCCATTTATACTCAAATTCTTTTCAATAAATAAATACTACATGACTACACCATCAGTAGTTGGTTGAATCTATAGAAGCAGAACCTCAGATACAGAGGAACTGCTGACCATGAAGGCCAATTGGAAAGTTGTACTAGGATTTTACACTGCACTACACTACACTAATAGACGTCAGCATCCCTAACCTCAGCATTGTTCAAGGGTCAGTTGTTCTATATTTATTTGTTAGAAATTGGTCAACAAGTTCAATTTATAGTCTAGGGGTGAGAATGTAACAAAAACATGAATACCGTAAGGCAGGGGTCAGACAGGATGATCTTAAAATCTGCCTACCATGGTCAGCAGTTCCTCTGCAAAGAGTTGGACATACTGATTAAACAACAACCACCACCACGTATTTTATCTGGTAAAATGCTTGATCAATACTAAGAACTAAATCTGGACCATTCCTGTTTTTGTTAATAAAGTTTTCTTGTAATGCAGCCTCACCCATTTGCTTACATATTGTCTATGGCTGCTTTTGTGCTGTAATGGCAGAGCTGGATAGTTGCAAAAGAGATGACCTAGCCTGCAGGGCTTAAAATGTTTACAATCTGGACCTTTACAGAAAAGCTTCACAAATTTCTGACGTAAAGCCAACAATTGAAAATTACATTTCATGAATTGTTACACTAATAATTATTAAATGCTTACTTGATAATTGCTTAGTTAGTTAATTACTTGGTAATTCAAGACTTTCCACAATAGTACCTCAAGCCACCTATCTACTTACAGTTATTATCATCAGGCATGCATATGATAGTAATAGCAATAATTACTTTGCTGCTGCTAAGTTGCTTCAGTCGTGTCCGGCTCTGTGCGACCCCACAGATGGCAGCCCACCAGGCTCCCCCATCCCTGGGATTCTCCAGGCAAGAACACTGGAGTGGGTTGCCCTTTCCTTCTCCAATGCATGGAAGCGAAAAGTAAAAGTGAAGTCGCTCAGTCGTGTCCGACTCTTCACAACCCCATGGACTGCAGCCCACCAGGCTCCTCCGACCATGGGATTTTCCAGGCAAGAGTACTGGAGTGGGGTGCCATTGATTGAACACTTACTATGTGCCAGGCAAAAATACACACACACACACACACACACATTTTATTTATCCTTGCAAAAACACCATGAGAAAGGCACTTTTTCACAGATGATGAAACTGAGGTTGACTGTGGCAGGATTTCAGATTAGATTTGTTTGATTCTAGAGCCCAAATTTGTTGTATGTATCTCCTCCATTTCTTAGCATCACCTCTATGAATATTCTATTCTATTCAAACTGACTCTTTCTAAATGTGCCTCTTTCTCATCTTTTTATCAATACCTTTTATTTCTCCTATTTCCAACTCTGGAAATGTTTTACACACTCATTTCTTTCTAAATTTTACTAATCTGTCAGAGAACTCCTTAATCACCACCTCTTCCATGAGACCTTTCCTGAATCTCTAGCCAAAGTAATATCATTCCTATTTGCCAGCTACATAGCAAACTAGCCCGGTCTCTGGTATACTTTAGCTGTTCAGTACATGCTAGTGAATGACATTAAAATGACACTGTAACATTACATATGAATTATTTGTATTCATAGAAGACTTTTCTTGTAAAAGCCCCTGTAAACTAGGAAGTTTTTCCTTGTGCTTTTTTACTATAGAAGAAACTGACAGTCTTAATGCATAATCTAATGCATGGAAAGTAATGTGACTAGAAGGTGTCTCATTTCAATCTGAAATTGCAAATATATTCAGTAATTTTCTCTAAGCAATTTTTACACACCTCATTTCCTTTTCGTCAGAAATGTTTTGCAGTTGCAGGTGTGAAATGCAGGTTGACCATGTAAAACCATTGTGGATTTAAGCTGTCATTTTTCAAAGTCCACTGGATGATTGGTGGATTTTTATAAATAATATAATAAAGGATATTTTAAGAATAAATCACTTTCCTAAGACTCTTATGTATGTTCTAGAATATATTTTTCATTTGGATTTCTCCAAAAGGACCATGAAATTATAAAAACCAGATCACCTTTCTCCATATAATTAAGGGCATTTATGATGGTTTCCCCTGACACACAACTTTTATTTTATTCATTTTACTTCACTTAATATTCTTAGAAGATTGCATTGAGCTAAGAGCTGTGGAGAGAATAAGGGAAATATAAGTCACTGTGAAAATATAACCTAGTCTGGAAGAGATAATGAACAATGCAAGGTAGTATAAAATCAAATTATCAGTGTAATGGTACAGATCATGGATTCAGAAGATGGACACACTTAGAGTCTTTTAAAAATGATTTAGTACTTGATTCTTCACTATCTTGTACTATATATTAAATTTCTTACAAGAAACATTCAAGAAGCTTTTGCTTTACAGTCTGCACGGACTACCCAACAGTTTTTTCTGGCTTTGAGGCAAAAGTACTTAACAGGGCCAGACCTTGCAGTGAATCATTCCTCAAGGGATCATCTCTTATTTCTGATTAAATTCTGTCCCTACCAATTTGTGTTAGTAGCTGAAAGATACTGGTCTCAAATTCTACCCCAGTACTCAGAGTCATTATTACTCTAGATATTTTATCTACAAAGTACTACTATTTATATCCTTGCTTTTCTCTCTAGATTTTCTTTCCTCTTCCATATTTTAGTTTAATTCTGATGATTTTTGGTTTGATAGGAAAAAAGGAAACTCAAATTTATTAACTGCATACTATGTATCTGATTATGTGCTACTTATTTTTCATTTGAATTCTCTCACACATAAGCCCCAGAATATAGTTATTAATCATCCTCATGTTTTAAAGAAAGACTAAACTCCAGAACAATTAAATAAATTATCTAACATTGAACAGATAGGTTTTCCACAAATCCCAGCATCTGGTATTGGAATATGAGTTTGGATTCTTTTTTGAATTAATATTTACTAAAAGATAGAGTCATAATTAATGTTTAATTCATTCTAATAAAAAGTAAAAAGTAGTACAGAATTGAAGATGTGACAGAGAGACTGAACAGAATACTATGAATGAGAAATAGAGGCATAAAAACAGATTCATGAAGACTTCAAGCACTGGAATTATCAGACAGATTAAAAAGCAAAACAACTTCCAATTCTAATAAATAAGAGTAAGCAAATGCTGGGGTATTGAAAATGCTAAATGATAATGTAGTGTATTTGAAAAAGAACCAAATAGAAATTTTAGAACTGAAAAGCATAATTGAAAGTAAGTAAATGGTTTGATAGCAGACTAGACATAGTTGAAGGAAGAACCAGTAAGCTGGAAAATGAATATATATTTTATATATATAACTATCCAGAATGCAGTACAGAGAGAAAACAATGAGGGTACAAAAGAGAAAATAAATTATAATAAATAATAAGTCTAACATTATTTCAGTGAAATCCAAAAGGAGAGAAGAGAGAAAATTGGGTAGAGGCAAGATTTGAAGTGATATAGTAGGGAATGTGTGCTTTTCCAATAGTCTTTCCTATTTCTGTTGCTCAAAAGTCCATCTTTTTCAGTTCCTCAGGCCAAAAACCTTAGTCATGCTTGTCTTCTCGATTTCTCTCCTCCCCTCTATCCAACATATCAAGAAATTCTATTAGTCTATCTTCAAAATATATCCAGAATCCAACCTTATCACCAACTCAAATGCTAATACTCTGATTTATCCTGAGTCACTGCTGTTAACTCATCTCCTTGGTTCCAGGTATTATACATATAGTACACACAAGTGTACTCTAAGATGTTTTTATGGTTGATATTTTCTGTTTTTATTATTTCTGTCTTACTGTTTCCACGTTCTACTTTGTTTCTGTGGAGTTGGCTGACTCTATTTAGAAGCAGAGACTGCCCGTAACTTGACTATGACAACAGTCTTCAGGCTGTGCCTCCTCCGTTCATATTTGCATACCTAGGGCATGCTAACCAGCAGAAAGGCAATGTCCCATCAATCTAGAATTTCTTGTCATCCATTTACTGGAAATTTAACTTTGTGATTGTCTTTTCTGTAAAATGGGAATGGTAGTAATAGAAGCTATTTCAAAGAATTATTTGGAGGATTCAATGAGATTCAGTAAATAAAAAAATTTAACATGCTCCCTACGCATAATAAATACTCAATAACCATTAGCAATTATTGGCATTACTAGGCTGGTCTCTGCTTAAATATCTTCAGTATTTCCCATTGCCTACAGAATTAAGCATAAACAAAATAATAAAACCTACTTTTAGTTATCTAAACTTAGCTCCAACGTCTTCCTAACATAAAATATTAGCTTCATATATGCTCTTTCACTCTCCAAGCCCTTATGTTTTATGTTCTAGTCCTACCTTTCCTACCTGAAAACTGCAGCTTTTCACAACCATCTTCCTTCCCAGCCACAGGTGAATTTCTTCTCCCCCTGCTTTTTCATCATGCTTCATTTACCTGTTATCAACTCTTAAGTTATATTGCATTATAAATTGTTTGCCTGTCTCACGGCACATTTGATTGTATACCTCTCAAGGGAAGAGATTTTAAAAAATCTACTAGACTTTATTTTTTAAAGCAGGTTTTAAGTTTACAGAAAAGTCAAGTGGAAAGCATAGAGATTCCTTTTGTTCGCCCTGCTGCCACCCAGGTACAGCCTCCCACACTATCAGTATCCCCCTCCAGAGTGGTAGGTTTATTTTCAGTCTGTGAACCTTGACACTGACACATCATTATCACACAAAGTCCATAGTTCACGTTAGGGTTCACTCTTGGAGCTGTACATTCTGTGGGCATACAGATGTCTCTCTATATAGAGACATACATCTGTATGTATAGAGACATATACCCACAGTTACAGTATAGTGCAGAATAGTAGCTTCACTGCCCTGAGAGTCTGTGTTCTAACTATTCATCTTACTCCCTGACCAGAGATTCTTTTCAATGTATCCATAAAACATAATATCAAATACATAATTGCTCCCAAATAAATGTTTTAGATATGTGACTGAATGAATGAAAGAAAGAGGGACAAATTAGACAGAATGAATGCGTCTTGTCGTTCTTGCTAACTGATGTGTTGTCTCCATTTCAGGGTTCACTCATACTACCTTAACCTATTCAGAAGACTTCCCCCACAACTACTGTCTTTTAGAACCTGGCTCCTTCTTGAGATGCTCAAGACCCCACCTTATGTATCATACTAAATCAAGAGTGAGCTCTGGACACATCTAAGACATTTTATGAATTATCTATTTAATTTGGTGTGTCACACTTGCATTTTTTATTTCATGAGCCTATGTCTGGATTCCCCAGTGAAAATAAATATTTTAAAGTAATGGGGTAGAGTTTCATCCTCTTGCTTTCTGTGAGCAAGAAGTGCCTTCACAAATTATTGCTTTTCACCTGGGATTGTTGACAGTGGCCATGGAACAGAGAAACTTACTGGTCTCTAAAGAATTCACAGTCTTAGTCACTTTTGGACCAATTCAGCTGTCGAGTACAGAAAATTATTGGGGACTAATTAAAAACATAACAAGGAAGTAAATGTTTTGAAGATTTGAGCTTGCAACAGTTTCCATAAAAAGCTCTAGAGGATTTGCCAAAGTGTCGTTAAAATAATATAACTTCTATGTGCTAGCAGAAGTTATTTACAGAACCTTCTCCATCCTTTCCCCAGTATTTTAAGCATTCTAAAACTGCATCTTTGATGTTATTTTGTTTTGATATAAATTTAAGAGGAAAATGTTATACATATTGCTGATTTTCAAGTCACCAGTTTCTTCTTTCTGCTCCCACAGTACTGAAGATAAGGAAAGATTACTTTGGATTTTTGAAATTTCATTCACTTAGGTTTGACCATGTAGGAAGATACATGTATCTGGGAGTGATAATTTTGTTTTTATCTACATTATAAAACTATTTTGCACAAATGTCAGTTTTTTATCCAGGTTAATTTACTGGAATGCTTTTTTTTTTTTTTTTACAATTTGAGGGATTTCTGGAAAAAGTGCTTTGGGAAGGCATGAATATTATAGAGAAAACTTAGGCCAGTCAGATAAAAAGTATTTTTTTAAGTTAAGGTGATGTTTTAGTCATCTGTATAATGGCAATCTAAACATTTATGCTGGATGACCTATCATTATAAATTAAGTAATAATACTCTTCCTCCTTGGAACAATACTACAGGGGGATATTTACCATTCTAAAAGAAAATAAAATATTCAATAAACAAATAATCTTTAAAATAAACTGCCTAGTGTATTCCACATTATGATCTTGTAATTAATACCAGTTCTAAGTTGAAATATCAGTTCATGNTTAACCAGAGAAATAGTCCATGAAAATTAGCATTGTCTGATAAAGAGCTTGTAACTAAAAATATATAGTGTGATGTGACAGAAAGAATACTTATACTAATAAATGCATAAAGAAAAAAATCATTCCTCAGTTTTAATAACCATTAATATAAGACTTTTTCTATGCACATATATTAATTTTAAAAATTATGTGATAGTTTGTATATTGCTCTGCAACTTGCTTTTCAATCTAAAGGATATATTCTCCCATTCTTTCATGATTTGATAAATCATAATTTTTAATGCTTGCTTATGTGTCCATGATTAATTAACTCACCAAAATGTTCTCATCTCATGTCAGGGAAAAAAAATATTCTTTCAGTTGTTTCCTTGGTAGGTAAGTACAGTCTATACTTTATAGCATAGAACTGGTGATAGATATATTCTAAATCCCTTTCTTCAAGGAGACTTGGATGGAAACTATGTTAAGGATGGGAAATTTTCAGAGAGTTGGGAAATTAAAATGGAGAGAGTCTCCACTTCAGATGAAGGTCTCTTTTCCTCTGGTACTTTTACTGAGATTGGTGGTCCAGGAGTCACACCATTTCTGAGGCCAACTTCACTATCATGCCAGGAAATGGCTTTAAAAGTGGTCTTTAAGGACAACACCAACCCTTAGCATCTGAGGCAAAAGAGAGGATTAAGTCATAGGAGACAGACAACTCAGTCTTTAGTATAGTCCAGAATGCCCTTCCTTTTAGGGGTCCCTCTGACACCTGATAACTAATATATTATCCAGATCAGATCCTTGATAAACATATTGGTGGGGACTTGCAAGGTCATGCCATCGAACATGGATCAGTTTATCCACAGTCTTGGCAGTGTCAGTGGTCAGTGGATGCACTGACAATATATGGGCAACAATATGGCCATCATACAAGTTTGCCACCCGTGCTCTTAAATGGGCAGTTGTGGCGTGGACTGTGGTCACTGGACCCTCTGCAATGCTAAAGTTGTCATAAATGACCTTGGCAGGGGAAGCAAGCAAAGCAGATAGTGATATAGAAAGCACGGTTATCAACCTGGAAGGAGTTATCACAGTTCTCATGGCTCATTATAATCACAAATACAGGGACAGATAGAGTGGCAGAGATGATGACCCTCTTGACTCTATTCTTTAAGACTGTATCTCAGTCTTCTCTAAGGTATGAAGACACCAGTGAAAGTGAAAACCAAAAATGTGCTTAGCACAAGCATTATCCTTTTTGCTGTTGTTGGGGTTTACTTCTGGAAGATGGAGATGGTCTTCCTTTTTATCACACAGTTTTGATTCTCAGCCTTGATCTTGCCCTTCTACTTGCATGGGAGAGTTATATTGGAAAGTGAAGAAGATGTAGTCTGTAAAAAGTCACAAGAGGGGACAATATCCATGGCACATTATAGTTATATAATTTCTAATGTATTTTCCAGATAATCCTTAAGATAGGACAGTGTTTGATGACATGGGGGATTTTAAAGCTACTACTGCTTGTACAACAATTAGAATATCCAAGTCACTTAAGAAAGAAAGAAGGAAACAAAGAGAGGAAGGAAAGGAGGGAGGGAGAGGGGATGGAGAAGGAGGAGGAATAAAAAAATAAATAGAAAAAGGCAAAAAAAAATGCTATAACATAAGATGACAGAGTGAGATTAAACAGGGCCCTTACATTTAGTGAATGTAAATGAGTTAGAGTTCCATTTTGAGAAGAGATTGTTGCATCAAAATGCAAACTCTAAATTATGATGTTTGAAAGTGACACATAATTTTGAAAATAAAGACAAAAATGCCAAAAACTTAAAGTAGAAAGAGTACTTATTATGTGCAAAATAAAATGCAGCTGTCAAGAATATTTAAAACAGACAAAGTAGAATTCTAGATAAAATGCACTAGGAGCAAGCAGAAGTTTTATATTGATGAAGTACATAATCCATAATAAACATATAGAAATCACAAACCCTGTTTTCCTGCTTATAATATTTCACTGAAATAAATACACCTCCTTCAGATGGCAACTAAACTGATATTTCCTTAAAGAAGTTGTTCCTTACACCCCAAGTCAGATTAGATCCCTCATCTGCATCTTCCTACTATTCTCTAACTTCTTCCCAGCACTTTTCACTTTTCCACTCCTTGTCTATCTTGTTCACTAGAATATGAGTTACATAAGGGAAAGCACTATGTCTGTCTTTTAGTTAATATTGTTAATAATATTCTTTAACCTGGTAAATGGAGAAGATGGCAAAGTTAACCTTGAGCAGTCCCAGAAGAAAAATTATTTTCTGCTGATTTTTCTCTTGTGTTTAGTGAGCCACTGCATGAAAGAACACTGATCCCCAACTTTATATTTCATTTGGGTTTAAAATGTATTTATTGAACAGTTTCCTTCTCCAAAGTTGCTATCTGTTGCATGCTATTCAAACTACTAACAACTCCTTAACTTTCTGCTTGATAAAGTCACCTCTGTGTTTCTTGGATCTCCTAATAAATATCATGCTTTCTAAAACTGCTTATCCACAGTTGAGTAGTAGAAATTATTTGGACTGTGCTTTCTCCTCAGCTCCATGATCCATCATGGCCTTGAGTCTTCATTCCTCTAAATCAGAGATGGGTGGCTCTTAGGGACCCTACCAGGGTCTCTGCCCTTTATTTCCCATCAGACTCTCCTGACAGCTTGCTTCTTTAGGCACTCCTTATAGTTTCCAGGGCAGCTATTTTAAATGTTTCTGTGAATTCTTATGTAATTACTTCCTGCTGTTTTTAAACTGAAACTGAGAAAAGAAAGGTACAAATTACCTGTATCAGGAAATAAACAGGTAATATCACCACAAATTCTATAGATATCAAGTCTGATAAAGGAATATTACAAGCCACTCTACCCAAATAAATTTGACAACTGAGGTTAAATGAACCAATTTTTCTTAAAACACAAACTATTGCAATTCACCCAATATTAAAAAGACAATGTGAATGGTTCTATAGCTACTGAAGAAATTGAATTCATGATTTTTTAATATTTCAAAGAATAAATCTCCAAGCTCACCTGATTTTGCTGGAGAATTTTAACAAACATTTAAAGAATTAATTCTAATTGTAAACTATCCTTTGATACCAAACCAGGCAGTACATTTAAAGGAAAACCAGACAAATTAAAATCCCAACAACAAAAGAGTAAAAATTATAGAGCATTATCCTTCGTGAATATAGACACAAAATTTCTTAAATAGGAGCTCAACAATATATGTAAAGAATTATACACTATGACCGATGGATTTTATTCCAGGTATACAAGATTGGATCAGTGTTTGAAAGTCTATAAAGAGGAAAAAACATATGATCATGTCAATTGAAGCAGAAAAAGCTTTCAACAGTTCCTTTTCATGATTAAGAAAAAAAAAACTATCACAAGAGAGAAATAGAGGAGAACTTCCTCAACTTGATAAAGAACATTTACTAAAACCCATCAGCTGACATAATATTTAATAGTGAAAATTTAAATGTTTTCCTTCTAAGATCAAAAATAAGGTAAGAATGTCTTCTTTTTTCACCACTGTTATTGAACATAGTTCCAGAGGTTCTAGCCTGTGCAATAAAGAGGGGGAAGGAAAGAGGAAGACATAAAAGACCTACAGATGGGAAAGGAAGAAATACAACTTTTCTTATTTGCAGAGGATAAAATTTTCTATGCAGGAAATCCCAAAGAATCTACAAAAAAATCTACAATAAGGTCAGAGGATACAAAATAAACATTGAAAATTAAAACCAGCATAACATATCACCTGACTTCTGTCAAAATGGCTATTATCAAGAAAACAAATAATAAGTGTTAGCAAGGATATGTAGAAAAGGGAACCCTTGTACATTGTTGTTGGAAGTATACATTCATGCAACCACTATGGAAAACAGTGTGAAGTTTCCTCCAAAAATTGAACATAGGAGTACCATATAACATAGCAATCTCACTCCTGTGTATCCAAAGAAAATGGAAATACTAATTAAAAAATAATATATGCACTCCTATGTTGTTGCAGCATTATTTGCAGTAGCCAAGCTATAGGAACAACTCAGGTATTCATCAATAGATAAAAGGATAAGAAGATAAGACACTATACCCATACAATGGAATATTAATCATAAAAAATATGAAACCTTGCCATTTCTGGCAACATGGATGGACTCAGAGGGTATTTATGATAATGAAGTAAGTCAGATAGAGAAACACAAATACTGTATGATTTCACTTATATGTGGATTCTGAAAAACAAAACAAATAAACATAACAAAATAGAATCAGAGTCCTAGATACAGAAAACAAACTGGTGGTTGCCAGAGGGTAGGGGATGGGGAGGTTAAGAGGAGTAAGTGAGGTGGATTAAAAGCTTCTGGCTACAAAATAAAGGCACTGCTGGATATGAAATGTACAGTGTGGGGAATATACTCATTAATAATATAACATCTTTGTATGGTTCAGTTCAGTTCAGTCGCTCAGTCGTGTCCGACTTTTTTAGACCCCATGAATCACAGCATACCAGGCCTCCCTGTTCATCANTCTGGCTACAAAATAAAGGCACTGCTGGATATGAAATGTACAGTGTGGGGAATATACTCATTAATAATATAACATCTTTGTATGGTTCAGTTCAGTTCAGTCGCTCAGTCGTGTCCGACTTTTTTAGACCCCATGAATCACAGCATACCAGGCCTCCCTGTTCATCACCAACACCCGGAGTTCACCCAAACTCAAGTCCATTGAGTCGGTGATGCCATCCAGCCATCTCATCTTCTGTCGTCCCCTTCTCCTCCTNTCTTGAAGAATTTTCCACAGTTTGTTGTGATCCACACAGTCAAAGGTATTTTTCTGAAGTTTTCTTGCTTTTTTGATGATCCAGCAGATGTTGGCAATTTGATCTCTGGTTCCTCTGCCTTTTCTAAATCCAGCTTGAACATCTGGAAGTTCATGGTTCAAGTACTGTTAAAGCCTGGCTTGGAGAATTTTGAGCATTACTTGCTAATGTGTGAGATGAGTACAATTGTGCAGTAGTTTGAACATTGTGTGGCATTGCGTTTCTTTCTTTGGAATTGGAAGGAAAACTGACCTTTTCCAGTCCTGGGGCCACTGCTGAGTACATCTTGTGTAATTCTAGTACAGGAATGTATGCATTATATTGCCCACAAAAACCTTATCTTTTGGCATCTACCCAATCAAGAAGTCTATGAGTCACCCTAGACTCCTCCCTAAAAATCAACTTTCACATCCAATCAGATGCCAAGATCTAAAGAACTAACCTCCTTAGTATCTCCTAAAAACATCTGTGATCTCCAACACTACTGTACTGCTTTACCTCAGGACCCCATTATGTCTTGGCTCAATTCAATAATATCCTTGTAGTCTCTCTTCCTCAGATTCTGCCCTTACCTGTTCATTCTTTAAACTGCTAAAATGATTTTATTGAAATTCAAACCCAACTATGAAACTCTCTTGCTTAGAAATCATCCAGTGGTTTCTTGAAATAGTCAGATGAAAGACCAAACTCCTTAATATGGCATTAGAGCCCTTCATGATTTGTCCCCTGAAACATCCAGTATCTCACAGCTTGAACCCACTTGCTATCATCACATACTCTGCTCTACAGCCATATTGAACCTTTTGCAGTTTGCACTTTCCCTCTTCCCATCCTCTTTTGTTTTCCTACCACCTCTACTTTGCCTGCTGGCTCAGGTAGTAAAGAATCTGCCTGCACTTTGGGAGACCTAGGTTTGATCCCTGGGTTGGGAAGTTCCCCTGGAGAAGGGAAAGGCTACCCACTCCAGGATTCTGGCCTGAGAATTCCATGGACTGTATAGTCCATGGGGTTGCAAAGAGTCGGACACGACTGAGCAACGTTCACTTTCACTCACTTTCAACAAGGTTCAACTCAGCCATCAATTACCTGCTTGTAGAAGCTTTTCCTAATTGTGTCTCTAAAGCAGAGGCTCACCTTTTACATCTTGGGTCCACTTTTCTTGATGCTTATCGCTGTACTATGCTGTACTGACACATAATCCTTGGATTGCTGGTTTATTCCCTCGTGCACCATCCCTCTTCCCACTTCAAGTCTGTAATCACCCAGAGAAGAGGGACAATGGCTGCCTCATCTTATTCATATCATATTGCTTACCAAGGTATCCACAATTTAGTATACACTTAGTGAATACTTGTAGAATAAATTAATGTATAAAAATAGTTTATTTTCTTGCTTGATTATATAACAAATTGTACTTATAGTGGATTTAAAACATTAGGTGGTCAAGGTTCAGAAACATGTATTTCAGAAACATTTATAAATAAAGGAGTCGTACACATCAGTTGGCTTTATCCTTATAATGTTTATGAGAGGGTACATCATATAAATTTGGCTTACTGCCTTTATACAAAGTGAAGCAAAAATAAAATACAGCACAATGAGACAAAACCATGATAATGACATACCTGTGTTTCTATGGGAGCCAGGGTTATATCCATGTTTTTAATTGCAGTCATATAGTCTAATAGGAAGAACATTGAAAGTGAATTGAGATTTAGTAGCCCCAAGGACAGACATTTCATGAGAAATCAAGCCTGATATTGAACACCAGTCTTTCATACTTCAAAAGCAACTGAGTCCTATGTGAGTATTAATTTGAATTGCATTACTGAGTTCATGTGTCATAATAATAAATAACTTACACTCATATAGCAATATTTATGCCTCTTAGCCATTCCTATAAAAATATCATAAGGGTGAAAGTGTAAAGCATGTTATGATAATTTGAACACCTTAAGTAAAAAAAAAAAATCTCTGTAAAACACATTTTCAATATCATCAGCTATTTTAGATTATAGACTAACTAATGTCTGCTTTTCAAAAAACATGATGAGCTGGAAGATAAATGGTAACATGAATATTTTGCAGGAAAATAATTGTGGACTTCAGTGATAAAATTAGCAAGTATTTGAGGGCAGTGAAAGTGTTACTAAGCCAAAAGTTTACTGCACTTTTTGTACTTTTCAGAAAGTTAAGTACAATAAACTTTATTTTAAAGAAATTATATTTAATCTCTTATTATTGTGATTGTTAATATTTCATTAACATTGATAATAAGAATAAAACATAAAAAAACTTAAATTAGGAAATGTGCACAATCCTGAGAGCCAAAAAGGCTGCAGTTTTTCTGAAGGGTGATGTTAGAACCTCTGCTAGGCAAGAAAAAAAAAGTGAATATAATTAAAATTATGGGAAAAAAACCCAGAAAAATGCAATAGGGAACAATCCATTACTGATAAAAGATTATATCTGCTGTTACTCCATAATTTTACCATTTATGTTTAAATTGACTTTTTCTTTTTGCTATTTGGGGATTAATTTAAATCCTTAAAAAAGAAATCAAAGTTCACTACAAATACAAGTAGATTCTTAGATCCTAGAAAATGTTCTATACAAATTTACTTCATTTTAATGATGAAATTGCAGCATATGATACTTGGGGACAATATCAAATGTTCCCAGTTCCTTGGACTATATAGAAAATTAAATATGCTTCCATATTGTTAGGATCCTTTTATTTATTTATTAGACTCTATATTCTCAGGGTCTGCCAAATGCAGAATCCTTTATAAATGTTAGTTGAATGAAGGGTGACTCAAAATTGCAACTTTCTGAATTTATCATTAAGAGTAATTCTGAGCACTGTATTTTTACAGTCTTCTGGAGAAATCTAACAAAAAAGTCTAAATTATTTTATCAACTATGCCATGACATTTTTTCATTAAACATTTTTTATTATTGAATTAAGGGACTTTTTAATGTTTCTCTGTAAAACACAACTATATTTTATGTGTAAGAAACAGACAGTGTAACAGAAAAAAATCATTTAGATTAAACTGATGGGGAATTGGGCTGGAGATGAGCATGATCATATTAATACTTTTATCATGCTCATTTATTTTAGCCTAAACAACGAACATCTATTGTGTCTTCTCTGGATTTTCATCGAATGAATCACAACCAAGAATATTTTGAAATCAACACATCTACAGGGTGTACAAGCTTTACTTCAAACCCTCCAGTTAGTCCTCTTACCTCTTCTGCAGCAACCACAGAAGTCAAGAACAAGGAAACTGGCGATACAGGTAAAGCCGTTCATTTTATGCAGCTATATTTTTGAGTTTTTAAAACCAAAGCCTTTATGAGTTAGAGGAATTAAGAGGAATCTTCATACAAATTTCATTGTGTTTTTTGTTCATGACTTCATGCCAAGACTTTAACGGCACCATCCAAAATATGTGGAATAATGTAATCATCAGCATATTTTCAGGTCTGACCTTTAAGCAGAACCAAAATCTAACCTTTTAAAACTAGAAATGGTTTTGAATAGCATGTTGTTATGGTTTCCAAATATATTATGTCACCTACATGTCACATCAAAAATTTTAGAATAGACTGATATTTAGTAATAATGTGGAAGGATGATGCTGATTTGTTTTATATTGAAAGGTAAAACTGAATTTCACAAAGTAAAATGTTCACAAAAAGATGTTTGTTTTATATTGAAAGGTAAAACTTTGAATTTCACAAAGTAAAATGTTTATATGACAATGCTGATTTGTTTTATATTGAAAGGTAAAACTTTGAATTTCACAAAGTAAAATGTCTAAGATAAATTTCACAAATTTATCTACTTTGAAAAAATAGAATTTCGTTATCTTACTCAGGTGGTTTTGTTATATGTTATATTTAAGAATCTCCATATAAAAGCATTAGCACACGGTGTATAACGAAGTAGAACAACTTTCTGAGTCAGTTCTGTCACTGATTTGCTAGATACTTTCCATCAAATTACTTAACTTCTCTGATCTTTGATTTGCTCCTCTAGAAAGGGGAGATAATATCTACTCTTTGTAGTTTTAGTAATAAATGAACTGATTTATGTGAAGCATTTTGGAAACTATGAAACAATATTTTTATTTAGTACTATCATTATTGTTTAATATTATTTTTTATTCTTAAATACTATTATTGTATGAAATCTATAGTCATTTTAAGAAAAGAAGAGCCAGCTATACATCTGTGCTCATGCCGAGATGGTTGACCTTTTCTTGAATTAAAAGCATAATCTAGATTAATGGCTAAATCTACTGTTTATTTTATAAATGATTGCATGCTCAAAAAATTAGTCATTATAAAAATGTCAAGTGTTAATAGAACTAAGACTAATACATAACAACCTCACAAACAAATTGCCTGCTGCAAAGCACTTTTAATAAGTGGACCAATGAATTTATTATTATAAAAGAGAACCATTTCAAAAGTATCCCGAACTATAGTTAAAACTTCCTACTTGTTAGGCAGTATATTATGTAATCTAAGTATCAACTTGAGAATCATCAGGAAAAGGTGGTAAAGAGGGTCTATCTTTGGAGGTAGACAGACTTAGATGATATGAATGTGTTAGCATTTAACTAGAAAGATCAGTTCAGTTCAGTTGCTCAGTCATGTCTTACTCTTTGTGATCCCATGGACTGGAGCACACCAGGCTTCCATGTCCATCATCAACACCAGGAGCTTGCTCAAACTCTTGTTCATCGAGTCGATGATGCCATCCAACCATCTCACCACAGTATTAATATGTAGAAAGATCACCAAAGTATTAATACGTAGCAGATAGATTCAAGATGAGGTGAGATTGGAGGTAGGACGCAACAGTGCCATCAGCAATGGAAAATATAAATGGACTTGAGAAACACAAGGAAAGAGTAATCAACAGGTCATGGCAACTGATGAGAGGTGTGATGGTGAGGAAGAAAAGTTCAGGAAAAATCCTAAAATTTCTTGCATAAGCAGATTAGTCAAATATGACTGCCATTCTTTGATATATGGAATTTTTTAGGCAAGACGGAAGAGAGGGATGGGTCATGTAGGACCTAATATATGTCATTTTAAGGACTTTGGATTTCACTCAGAGTGAAACTGGGAGTCAGTTCAGGCTCTTTCAGGAGAGTAACATGATGTAACTTCTATTTTATAAGAATTGCATCAACTCTTGGGTTGAGAATGGACTGAAGAAGGAGGATAAGTGTGGAAGCAAGGCCAGTAGGGGGCTATTGTAGCATTCCAGTAAGATGAGAGAGGAAGTCAGCTCAGGTCAGAGGTGAAGCAGTGGAGCTGAAGAGAAATTGATGGATGTTGGACATAGTTTTTTAAGGTAAAGCCTGTACAATTTTATGATAGTGTAGATGTAGTATATGAAAAAAAGAGGAGTTAAGGAAAGCTGCAATGTTTTTGTCCTAAACAACTGTAAGCATGATTTTTAATGTCATCTGACATGAGAGAGGTCCTGGGAAGAACAGATTTGGTGAACAGGTAAAAATATCAAGAGTTCACTTTTTTAAATTTGAAGTACAGTTGATTTACAGTGTTGTGTTAATTTCTGCTATATAGCAAAGTGATTCAGTTATACATGTATGCACATTTAAAAAATATATTTTTTTCTATTAGGATTTGTCACAGGCTATTGAATATAGTTCTCTATGTATACTGTAGGACTTTGTTGTTTATCTATTCTATATATGAGAGTATATGCCTACTAACCTTAACCTCTTACTCCATCCCTTCCCCAAATCCTTCCCCCTTGGCAAACACAAGACTATTCTCTAAATCCATGACTCTGTCCCTGTTTCAGTAGATAGGTTCATTTGTGTCATATTTTAGATTCCACATATAAATTTTATCATCTGATAATTTTCTTTCTTATTTACTTCACTTCGTATATAATCTCTAGTTGCATCCATGTTGCTACAAATGCCATTATTTCATTATCTTTATGGCTAAATAGTATTCTGTTGTATATATGTACCGCATCTTCTTTATCTGTTCATCTGTTGATGGACATTTAGGTTGTTTTCATGTTTTGACTATTGTGAATAGTGTTCTGTGAACATAGGGTTGCATGTATCTTTTAAAATTGGAGTTTTCTCTAGATATATGCCCAGGAGTGGGTTTGCTAGATCATATGGTAGCTCTATTTTTAGCTTTCTGAGAAACCTCCATACTGTTCTCCATAGTGTCCATACAAGCTTGCATTCCCACCAACAGTGTAGGAGGTTCCCTTTTTTACCAGGAGTTCATTTTAAGTAATATCTACCTGTTAGATATATGAATAAATGTGTCATGAAGGCAGCTGAATGTTCACATTCTTTGTCTTTAAAGACAAAGAATGTGAACATCATCATTGTGTACATGATATGGACTGTATAGAGAAGATCAAAACCTGAGCTTGATAAAAGAGATGATAAAAGGCAGCAACAGCTAAGGAGTCTGAGGAGGAACAAGGTAGGAGGAAATCTTCTGGTGAGTGTTGGAGAAAATGAAAGCAAAGGTGTGACTCAAGGATGTTTGGCTCTCTTGACCTTTGGAAGGATGGAGTTGGTATTCTTATGATGAAAGCTTAGTCATGGATAAGAAACGCTATTGGCTATTCAAATAGGTAAGCTGAAGTACATAGTTAAGACTAATTTTAGTCCCTCTCTGTGTGAAGCTATGAGATAATTTTATGTTTATTGAAAGTAAAGAATATTGGTCAAAAAATATTGACAGTGTCTTAGCCCACAGTGAATGACCTATGAGTGCTGAGTTCCTCAGTGAAATTGTCAGGGACAGGTGTGTTGTATATTATTGGGGGAAAAGAAACTGACACTCACCAGTAAATAAAACATGCTTCCTCTTTATGAAAAGTTATTTCCCGAAAGCTCTGCATATATAAAAATTTTCTGTGAGCTGGCACCTTTGAGTCCCAACTGAAGACATTACCTACCCTGGGTAACTAATTATCTCCAGTTCTGTTAGTAGTTTCAAACTATCATCTCTTACTGGCTAAAACTGATGGGAGGGAGCAAATCTAAAAAGAGTAAAGTGGAAAAGTGTTCCTTTCCAGATGGGAGAAAAAGCAAAAACAAAAGCTTTTAAGTACACAGCAGCATAGGATGCTTTTCTGCAAGGGAGAAGAAACGTTTGAGGAGAACTAAAATTAGAATGAAGAAGGTGGTGTGGACCTTTTGTGCTGCTCAGGGATTGCCAGAGAGGCAAATGAAATCCTTCCCTTTAATTAGCTCACACTGACTGGAAATAGAACTCCTGAAGCTGAGTTAATCTTACTTCAGCAGCCACTGGACACAAGCACCTGAGGAAATCTCTGGACTTCAACAAGCATGAAGGCCAAAACTGGGCTGCTGAGATGGTATCTGTGCTCCAAACTGAGGTTCAGGATGGGCTGATATGGAGGAAGGATTAAGGGTTAGTGAGAATAATGGGCAATTCCATCTTCGAGGCTTATTGCCTTTGAAAGTGCATTATACAAATTATCTGAATTATTGCTTGTTAAATTCAGTGCTTTAAGTAGAACAGGATTTTAGGTAGCCAAAAGAAAAACATTTTTATATCAAATGTCATGTGTGTTTAATAATAAAATATATTCTTAGTTCTTGATAATTCATGAGGTGCCTCTCCTACACTTTCGTTTTCCTGTTTCCCATCTAATATCACGTGACTTTTCTCCAGTGCCTTTCTGTGTACATTTCACATCATACAGAAGGCAGAGATAGGTTAGCAGATGCTTGACAAAGAAATAAAATGTTGACTTTTACAATATTAAAAAATATGAAAATATATAGTTAGCTGTTGGAGTAATGTGGTTTAGTGCATACAATCAGGTGGGAATTTGTTATTCTAGCATCTGAATGCAGAGTTCCAAAGAAGAGCAAGAAGAGATAAGAAAGCCTTCTCAGTGATCAAAGCAAAGAAATAGAGGAAAACAACAGAATGGGAAAGACTAGAGATGTCTTCAAGAAAATGAGAGATACCAAGGGAACATTTCATGCAAAGATGGGCTTAATAAAGGACAGAAATGGTATGGACCTAACAGAGCAGAAGATATTAAGAAGAGGTATGAAGAATACACAGAAAAACTTATACAAAAAAAAATCTTCATGACCCAGATAGTCACGATGGTGTGATCACTCACCTAGAGCCAGACATCCTGGAATGTGAAGTCAAGTGGGCCTTAGAAAGCATCACTATGAACAAAGCTAGTGGAAGTGATGGCATTCCAGTTGAGCTATTTCAAATCCTGAAAGATAATGCTGTGAAAGTGCTGCACTCAATATGCCAACAAATTTGGGAAACTCAGCAGTGGCCACAGGACTGGAAAAGGTCAGTTTTCATTCCAATCCCAAAGAAAGGCAATGCCAGAGAATGCTTAAACTAATGCACAGTTGCACTCATCTCACATGCTAGTAAAGTAATGCTCAAAATTCTCAAAGTCAGGCTTCAGCAATTTGTGAACCGTGAACTTCCAGATGTTCAAGCTAGTTTTAGAAAAGGCAGAGGAACCAGAGATCAAATTGCCAACATCTGCTGGATCATGGAAAAAGCAAGAGAGTTCCAGAAAAACATCTATTTCTGCTTTATTGACTATGCCAAAGCCTTTGACTGTGTGTATCACAATAAACTGTGAAAAATTCTGAGAGAGATGGGAATACCAGGCCACCTGACCTGCCTGTTGAGAAACCTGTATGCAGGTCAGAAAGCAACAGTTAGAACTGGACATGGAACAACAAACTGATTCCAAATAGGAAAAGGAGTATGTCAAGGCTGTGTATTGTCCTCCTGCTTATTTAACTTATATGCAGA
>SJYA01000828.1:98810-127937 GCA_006410615.1 Neotragus moschatus | reverse complement strand
CCTCTTGATGAAAGTGAAAGAGGAAAGTGAAAAAGCTGGCTTAAAACTCAACATTCAGAAAATCAAGATCATGGCATCTGGTCCCATCAGTTCATGGGAAATAGATGGGGAAATAGTGGAAACAGTGTCAGACTTTATTTTTGGGGGCTCCAAAATCACTGCAGATGGTAACTGCAACCATGAAATTAAAAGATGCTTACCTTGGAAGAAAAGTTATGACCAATCTAGATAGCATATTAATTACTTTGCCAACAAAGGTCTGTCTAGTCAAGGCTATGGTTTTTCCACTAGTCATGTAGGGATGTGAGAGTTGGACTGTGAAGAAAGCTGAGCACCAAAGAATTGATGCTTTTGAAATTTGGTGTTGGAGAAGACTCTTGAGTTCCTTGGACTGCAAGGAGATTCAAACAGTCCATTCTAAAGGAGATCAGTCCTGGGTGTTTTTTGGAAGGAATGATGCTGAAGCTGAAACCCCAGTACTTTGGCCACCTCATGCGAAGAGTTGACTCACTGGAAAAGACTCTGATGCTGGGAGGGATTGGGGGCAGGAGGAGAAGGGGATGACAGAGGATGAGATAGCTTGATGGCATCACCGACTCATTGGACATGAGTCTGAGTGAACTCCAGGAGTTGATGATGGACAGGGAGGCCTGGCGTGCTGCAATTCATGGGGTCGCAAAGAGTCAGACACAACTGAGTGACTGAACTGAACTGAACTGAGGTGAAAATAGTTGAAATGAGACTATTGGTTTATTTGGCCAGCATAAAATAAATACATCCACTGGGTACATTGCATCATGAGAAAGTTCACGGTGCTGGGAGAGTACCTAAGAAGCCAAATGATCTCATCTAGGGATCTGCAAAGCTTTGCCATGGGAGAGTTGGGCTTTGAGAGGCAAAGAGGGCATAACTAGGCCAAGATCATGAGGGAAGATTATTCTTCAAAGAAGGAATAGCATATTTTAAAAAATAACCCTGAGATAAAAAACAGAAACCAACATAATTTTATAAAGCCATAATCCTTCTATTAAATAAATAAATAAATTTAAAATAAAAAAAAAAAGAAACATGAAACTACAGGTCCCAGAGAAAGGGGAGATGTGGCAGGAGCTGAGCCTTTAGAGGGAGTAGAAGGCCAATGGTTCAGGGCCTTCCTTCTAGGCTATTTTCTGGATTTTTAATTTTAACCTAAGAGCATAAGAGACCTAAGAGCAATGAGAAGGTGTTGGTGGAGAGAAGTGATCCAATTTGCATCTTACTATCTATGTGGCTCCTGTTTTCTTTGTGAACCTGAAGCAAGATCATCCTTGGAAAATAACCAATGAAGGCAAAAATTAAACAAGAAAATGTTTGAGTTGGCTTTTGCTCAAATTCTTAACAAAAGGGTATCAAAAGTGGCCTGTGGGTCGCACTGGAGGAGAGATAGTAGGCTTGTAGGCTTGGGCATCCTTTCTGGTATACCTGTGGCCTTCAAGTGATGAATTTAAGCCAAGATCATTCTGGCCAGGGCTAGCTCTTATTGACTGGCTCAGTTGAGTTCATCTCTCACTGGTAAGGTGGACCCTCTAAGTCTCTGTGTCTGCCATCTGTCCACCCAAGGTTCTGGGGCAATTCTCCATTTGCCAAGCTGCCCCTTTGGCAACCTGCTTGGCTCTCAGCCCAGCTGCTTCTGAGACCACAGAGAATTTGGATCTCATTTGTAATTTAGGAAAATTAGGAGGACTCAAAAAAATTTATCCTCAGGAACTCACTAATCCATCCTGTGCATGTGGAACTACTAAGTTCTGTCAGATGTGGCCACACCCAGAATCCAGATGAGATTTGGAGTACAGGTCCCTCTTTCCTTGTAATACCTATTACACTCTAACACCTATTACCTAATACACTGCAGCCTCTACAGGCCAAGCCCAGAAAGGGAAATATAGGATACACAGGTAGACATTTTCTTATCCTCCCTGTCTCAACAGCCCTTCCTCTTCTGAAGAAGGCTTCCCATTTGCTTATATGATTACAATAGTTCTTCAGACCTAACTCTGATTGACCTACCTCTGATTATTCTAAAGTGGGAGTCTGACTTTTAAGTCTATTGCTTTCCTAAATCACCTCCCCCTACCTGAAGGCATGCTGCTGCTGCTGCTGCAAAGTCGTTTCAGTCGTGTCCGACTCTGTGCGACCCCATGGACGGCAGCCCACCAGGCTCCCCCGTCTCTGGGATTCTCCAGGCAGGAACACTGGAGTGGGTTGCCATTTCCTTCTCCAATGCATGAAAGTGAAAAGTGAAAGTGAAGTCGCTCAGTCGTGTCTGACTCTTAGCGACCCCATGGACTGCAGCCTACCAGACTCCTCCCTCCATGGGATTTTCCAGGCAAGAGTACTGGAGTGACCTGAAGGCATAAGTCTCCAGTATTAGGTGTGGGAGCAGAGAGGTTTCCAATGGAATACAGTATAAGAATGGAAATATATTAATACCTTCTTTGAGAAATACTATCCCTAATACCTTACCCAGCACAACTAAATGAAAAGTACATGAACATTGTTGTTGCTGTTGTTTAGTCATTAAGTCATGTCTGATTCTTTTGTGACCCCGTGGACTGTAGTCCTCTAGGCTCTTCTGTCCATAGGATTCTCCAGCAAGAATTCTGGAGTGGATTGCCATTTCCTTCTCCAGGGGAATCTTCCTGACCCAGAGATTGAACCTGTGTCTCCTGGATTGGCAGGCAGATTCTTTACCACTGGGCCATGAGGATCATGCTTAATTAATGTAGCTTCAGAAAGAGTTGATAAATGTGGACATTATTATTTTGTATTGCTATTATTACAGTCTAGGCAGTAAGTAGAACCTAGACTAAGAATTCAGTACAGACACAGAGCAACCAAGTGCTAGGAGTCCAGCCAGGCAACCAGAATCTTAAATCCACAGAGTTGCTTGGAACAAGCAGGTCAACATGCTGATGAGCAGAGTTAGAGTTTTTGTTTATTCTGTGTTTATTTTGTGTGTCCTGGGGTGGAAGGGCAGGGAGGGTTGCAAGTTGTGTCACTACTGGGGGAACCTAAACTTCTACAAGTGCTAATTCACCCAGCATTACAGCAGAGGCAAGAAAGCAAGTGTTTCAGAGAGTTTTGTGTTGAAAATCTTTTTTTTAACAACTTAATTTTTATTAACTTAATCTTTCTTGCTTTATCTTATGCTAATTCATGTGAAAACCTAACTGCTTTGTTAGCTAGAGTTTTCTTTGTGATTCAGATTCAGTCCTGCATATGTCTTCTCTCTATCTTGTCTCCTTTAGTTGGCTTGATAGTTTTTTTTTCCTGATTTTCTTTACCAGACTGTTTACATCTTTTGAAAAATTTCCTGCTATCAGTTATATTTGTGTGATATATGTGTGGTTATTGTATCTAAAAGTAAAACAGTAGGAGAAAAGCAGGCAGTAGCTTTTTTAATAAAGGGGAATTTCCAGCTCTGTGCTATGGAGAAATCTCCTCTCTACCTCTGTTAAAAACAGTTTCCAAACTGCTGAAACTTTTTCTCTATTCCCATCTTGATCTCTACAGTCTACTTTTGGGAGAACATTTCCCCCTTTTTGCTCTGTTCCTGTCTATGTTGGCTGGTGCTTTGTGTATTCATGTGGACCCCAGCCTTTTTAACACAGACTTCTTTCATACATATGGCGTAGTGAGGCAGCCCATAGCAGAACTTGTTCCAGACATTCTCCTGGGTAACTTACTACCTACTTAACTGACCAGTTGTTTCTTGCCTACCTAGCTCTAGGCTCTTGTGATTTGAACTTTTCTAATTGACTCTTGGCATCTGTGATAAACAGAATTCTGTGATGGCCCCATGGTTCTCACCCCCATGCTTCTGTTTCCGTACACTTTTGTGATGCCCCTCCTTTAAGTGTGTGTGGGACCTGTAAGTTGCTTTTATACTCGCCAGTGGCAAAGATGATGAAGTATCACTTTCAGAGGCATAATATGCTTTATGGCAAAGGTGAAGGGATTTTAAAGATGACATTCAGGTCCTGATCATTTTAAGTTACTCAAACGGGCTATATCTTTGGTGGGCTTGAACTAATCAGGTGATTCCTTTAAGAAGGAGTCCACACTATGTGTTAAGTCACTTCAGTTGTGTCCAGTCCCAAGGACTGTAGCCCACCAAGCTCCTCTCTCCAAGGGAGTTTCCAGGCAGGAATACTAGAGTGGGTTGCTATTTCCTTTGCCAAGAGATCTTCCCAACCCAGGGATCAAACCCATGACTCCTGTATCTCCTACACTGGCAGACTCCTTCAACCTGAAGGAGTCTAGAGGTTAGCAACTTAAAGGAGTATCTTTCTCTGTCCGTTACTGGCTTTAGAGAAGTTGGTCCCCGTGAGCACTGCAACCGCACCTTGAGCCTCAGATAAGATCATAGCTCTGGCCAACACCTGGATTGCAGCCTGGTGAGGCCCTGTGCAGAGGGTCCAGCTAAGCTCTGCCCAGACTCCTAATTCCTGTAAACTGTGAGATAATAGATGTATATTGTTGTAAGCCATTGTTTGCTGTGATTCATTATGTGGAGAGAGAAAATGAATACAATTTCCAGTGTTCTCTTGATTTGGGAGCAAGAGAGACTCTCCATCTGCTTGGTCTCAAGAAACCCGCCCCCCTCCACCTCCCCTCACCTTGGGTCGTCACTAGTCTCTTGCTCTCAGTATGATTAGAGACATGACTAAAAGTGAAGAATTTGAAAATTGAACCCTTTATTAAACTACGTCCTGAAGCCCAGCTCAATTAATGCATGTAGACATTATCCATCATATCATTTTTCCCCAAAATTATACTTTTTATTTTAACAAGGACTAAGTTGTAAACTTAAAATTGTAATAGTGAAATGTTAAGACAAAAGGCAGAGACTAGGAGACTCTTAGGGATCATGAAGACCTGAAATCCCCCTATTACTGATGCTTCTCAACCAGGCTACCTTCTCCAGGATCTGGCTTATTCTCAAAGCTAGCAGAGTTAATTTTTTCAACATTTATCTGATTATGCCACTCCACTGTTTAAGAACCTCTTTTGTCTTGTCACTATCCATATCACAATGTCCAAAAGGTTTACTTTGCCCAACAAGGTCCTTGATAATTTGACTCTGACTTTCTATTTACCTCTAACCTAATATACGGGATGGGCTTCCCAGGTGGCTTAGTGGTAAAGAATTCATTTGGACTGCAGGAGATATGGATTTGATCCCTGGGTTGAGAAGATCCCCCGAAGGAAGGCATGGGAACCTACTCCAGTATTCTTGCCTGGAGAATCCCATGGACAGAGGAACCCGGTGGGCTATAGTCCATCGGGTCACGCAGAGTTAGACATGACTGACACTATTTAGCACACACACACACATGTGCACAATATACTGGGTACTTGTAAGAATACTGTTCTTAGAGTTCCTGATTCTCAGGTGTACTCTTTAGTCAGCTTGGAATGCCTTCTCATCTAATCCACTTGGTGAACTTGTGTGGTACCTGGCTAAGTGTAGCCACCTTTGTGAAGCCTTCTCTAATTTCAACAGTTCTTTCATCTATGTGCCCCTTTAGCATGCTTCACACACCTCTACTACTGGATATTTTATATAAAAGTACTTGTTTACATGTCTGTGAGTTCCTTAAGTGCAGGGACCATGTGTCACATAAGGTGTATCCCCAGTGCTTCTCTTAGTGACTTACAATAGATGCTCACTAAATGATAAATAATTGAATAACTGGATAAATATTTTCTTTTTTGGAATTCTACCATCTAATATGTGTCTATTTCTACCTATACAGTAGGGTCAGACCAGCTTTTCTCATAACTACATTTCTTTCGTCTGAGCCATGGAGCCCACCTTTCATTTCATTGATTATTTCATTAAAATACCTCAGAGAGAAATTCCATTTTTATTATAAATTTTTATTCTATAATATATCTGATTTCACAGATGAAAGGATGGCAGTTATTTACATTTGGAAGCTATTCATTTTCCTTAGATAATCATAAAGTAGTTGACCTGTCATTGCCAAAATAATTATCACTCTAGAAAGCAATCTGACAATGTGTGCTAATTTCTAATTTCCTTCCCTTTTTTATTTTAATAGACCAATGCCTAAAGCTTCATTTTAAAACAACAGCAGAAACTTTAGTGAGCCCTCTTTTTTCACAAAGTCAAAGTAATATGTAGTATGGGTTATTTTTTCTTTCCTCAAACCAACTTTTTCTTTACCTTGCTTTTGCTCGTCTCTACATTAGCCATATGTGAGGTTGAGAATATTGTATTAGGACCTGAAGCCTTGAAGAAGATGAGAACTTTCAACATGTTCAGAATCTAATATGCAAAATGACCACCACTGACAGAATTCGAAGCTCTAGCAAACAGTTCACAGAATCTAAAGTGAACTCGCATTTATATGTGTGTGTGAATTTTCCCTGGCATTGTTCTTTTTATTTAGAAAAACTAGTAGAGTAAGGAGGAAGACAACTATGCTGCAGAGAAGCAAGATTTATTCCACAGTCAAAGACGTAATGTTTGCATTGCCCTCCATTTTAGAACTGAAACATGTCTATTGTATGTCTATGTTCTTTTTGCACAGATGTCTGTGTTCTATTTATTAACTCAGATAATCAAGAGTGACTATGTGAAGCTAATAATAGATTGTAGATTTCCTTCTGGAAAACACATAGCACACATGAAAGGAATCATTATTAACTAAACAAATCTCTCAGTTCCTAACAATTAGCATTTTGACAAACCGTTGTCTTAGATGAAGGACTTAGATCATATATTGCATAACTTCAAAGTATTTTTTACATTTCTTCTTGATTTGACTACTAAGTAAATGTAAAGGAAACCTTCAGCTCCATGTCAGTTCCCTTAGCACATTTCCTAGGCCACTGATATGTTGTAGGCTATACATCTTCAACTGGATTTTGTTTCTACTATTAATTATAATCCTCTGGAACAGGGTAACATTACAACAAATCATATGTCAAGTCCTCTGAACTAAGTAGCTTGTTATTAACAAACAGTACAGTTACTCCCTGAGGTTGCCTGCCATGTAGAAAATTAAAACTAGAAAATCACATTTAAAGTTAGCCTGAACCATTTTCACATACCTTATATTTGATATATTCCCTTTCAGGCAAATATTAGCTATTCCTAATATTCTTTAATATATTTATCTAAAACTAGATATTTAGTATTGTATAAAAGCTGGTGTCATATGTATACTATCTAAGAAACCCCACACATGTGAGCTATTGTGATTCAGGCCTTTGTTATTTGTTGGTTATATATATAAATCTATATATAAATACCAAACAAAAATTATTTATATTATCACATTTATTAATAATACTAGATAGAGAATAGTTCTTCATTCATTTAGCAAATACTCATTTAGTACTTGGACAACTCCAGGATGGTGAGGGACAGGGAGGCCTGGTGTATTGTAGTCCATGGGGTTGCAAAGAGTCACACATATATGGCTAACTGGACAACAAAAACATTTAGTACTTATGAAGTACTAATACCCAGGCAAAATACTGAGTGAGCAATAATGGAAAGACATGACCCCTTCTCAAAACATTGTGCTAAGCGGAAAATTGAAGTCTAACACTATTACATTATTACAATATGAATCTAAAGTTGAGAGCATATAAATCCTCTTGGGACAGTGAGGTTGCTTGTCCTATGACTTGAATTTATCAAATGGATGTTGAAGAAATATAGTGAGGAAGGGAAGGAACACAGAAAGCAGAGCCTTTGGAACTAGAGAAATTTGGATGTAAGCCCTTGTTTTGCCACTTACTGTGATCTTTAGGTAAACAATAACCTTTCAGAGACTCTTTTCATTTCTTTTGAGATAATGCAGATGGCCATACCTAACGTAAGACTTTGCACATGGTAGGCACTCAATAAGTATTATCTCCTCTCACCAACTTTGAGCCTCATAACAACTGTAAAGATAGAACTGATGATATTATCAACATTTAAAAGCTGAGGAAAGTAGGTTCATGGTTCATGGGGAAACTTGCTTAAGGTCCCACAGCTAGAAAGTTAGTGGCAGAGTAAGGCCTAGAACCTAGGTCTCCTGACAAAACTTTTTCCACTATGCTGGAACAAGGATTCCAGCTTGTAAAAACACTAATCATTAGAAACTGAAAGATTTGTTTAGTTAATGCTTCCTTTCATGTGTGCAGTGCACTACCCATGCATTTATTCAGTCAATAAACATTTCTTGAACTTCTACTCAGTATCAGACATGTTACTGTGCACAGATAATAGAGTGAAGAACAAATAATATTTCCTTTATTCAGCTGAGTCCATCAGAGAAGCTGACTTCATACCAACAACTTCAATAAATAAATATCATGCCCTGGGACAGTTAGGTGCTCTGGAATGTGTGGCGAGAAGACTTATTCTAATCTAGGAGGTACTGTGCGGGAAAGTAATATTTTTGTTAAGACCTAGGGAGTAAGCAGGAGTTATCTGGACAGAGAGGAGAGAATATTTTTCCAAACAGTTGGAGGTTTGGCAAAGATGTAAATGAGAACATGATTATGTTTAAAGGACTGAAACTGACCCAGAATAGCAGGATCAGAGAGCCTGAGTGAAAGAATGGCCAGGGGTGACTCTGTAGAGTTTGGCAGAGATTAGGTAGTAAGGGGCTATACAAGCCATCCTAAAGAATCTAGATTTTATTCAAGGGACAAAAGGTATTGCAGTTTCTACACTACATAAAAAGTCTGGCCAGTAGGGAAATAGGGTCTGAAAACTGACTCGTTCTGTGTTCATCCCAGAAAGAGGAGGGTTACTACATTTTTTTTCCCAAAT
The DNA here is from genome assembly GCA_006410615.1 of Neotragus moschatus. Classification (NCBI taxonomy): domain Eukaryota; kingdom Metazoa; phylum Chordata; class Mammalia; order Artiodactyla; family Bovidae; genus Neotragus; species Neotragus moschatus. Next base: position 119,095 of record SJYA01000828.1, on the reverse strand, counting down.
TTCTTACAAATGCTTGTATAGGCTTGCTGAGGTCCTAGTGGGAAAACCACCTGAAGTTTTCAACAGTAGAATGATAGCTGATTTGCATCTTTCCATGTTCATTCTAGCTGAGCTATAGGTACTCTTAGAAACTGGGTGACACAATAATTCAAAATGGGCTTGAGTGAGTCAGTGGCAGCTTAGATTAGGGCTTGTATCTAATCTAAGGTGAAAAAAGTGAGATGCTTAAGATCTAGACATTAAAGGATTTGTGATTGGCTATAGAAGTTAGAAGAGAAGTGTTTGGGAGGTGACAAGGATACTCCTCATCTCCTGGCTTGAGCAGGGAACAGTAGGAGTCTTGGGTACAATATCTAAGACTTTAATATTGAGAGAAAGCTACTGGAGTCATTACATGGTGGGAAGATGTCAAAATCAACTGGAATAGAGGACACAATAAAAGCATTTAAAAGTCCTTTGGGGCCAGCAGGCATGACATTATGCTTAAGGTAATGATAATTCTTTCTTTTTTCCTTGCTGGAAAAGCTGTATCCCTTTCATATTTTCATTTTACTTCATAGGCTGTTGTATATTTCCATTTGGCTAAATTTGTTCTACAGGGACATTAGTTGTTACCTGATTTTAGTTTTAATTTAAAAGGGAAAAAAACACTGTAATTATGAAGAAGATTTGGCATGTGGGCACCTGATTCATTTCCCTGGGTGGCACCATGACTCACCCTCATTAAAGTAATTTTGCTTTGAGATGCCTGATGCCTTATCAGTTTTGAATTTTCTCTGCCCTGTGTGTGAACAATAAGATAAGTTTCTCTCATGGGTCATACACAGCTCTTCATCTCTACCATGAGTCAGATGTTTTGCATTTCAAAACATTATCCTGCCTACAATTTCCCTCTTTATAAATTATGCAGAAAACTTCTACCAACAACAGATTCTCATTTACTGACTTTTTAGATTTGTATCTGCAAAACATGTTCTGGTTGTGCTATAATTTAGTGAACAGTTTTATGGCCAACAATAAGGTACTGTTTTATCACCATTGTCTAAACATCAAGGTGCCACATTAGATAAAAGAAAAGACAATCATCTGTAAGTAAATTCAAGCACAGGTGATTAAGTCACATGAAAAGCTCTCCCTTGATTCTTTGTCTGTAGTTAGAGTATGTTTCCTCCCTTTCACATTCAGCCTCCTAGAAAGAGTTGTCTATACCTCCTGGATTCATTTTCTCATCTCTTTATCACTTTCCCAAAACTACTCTAATATTACACTGAAATCTCCTCAGTTAGTCTCCAAGACTATTTCTTCCTAAAGATAGTGGATAAAGTCTTGATCAAGATTAAGATCTCACTTGATCGATCTGCTACACTTAACCTATGAAACACTCTTTGCATAGGGCTCTGTGACACTACACTCTCCTGGTCTTCCTTCTACCTCTCATGTCCATCTTGGTCTCCCTTTGGGAGACCTACTCCTAGAAGGCTACTATTCTTCAAGGTTCTAAACTGGGTTCTTTTATCCTCTTACTCTAAGGATTGCCTCTGGATCATCTCAGCCACTTTATATGGCTCTATTGCTTAAACATGAGCTGATGTTCCTCAAAGTTTTATCTCTAGGCCACACTGGAGTTCCAAACCTTTAAATTCATCCTTCTCCTTAATCTCTCCACTTAGATGTCCCCTGGGTGCTACAAAGATCAACATGTCTGTTGACCTGTAATTTCCCAGGGCTTCCACAAAAGGTACCACAAACTGGGTGGCATAAAATAGTAGAATTTTATTCTCTTATAGTTCCATCTGCCAGAAATTTGAAATCAAGGTATCAGTGGTCCACTCTACCCTTGAAGGCTCTTAGGAAGAATCCTTAGCTTCCAGGAGTTCCCTGGCTTAAGGCAGCATGACCACAATCTCTGTTCCCAACTTCTCATGGCTTTCTTCTCCATCTCTACGTCCTTTCTTCTTCCTATGAGCACCCCAGTCATTGGATTAGAGGTCCATACTCATTGCCTTTATTTGTTTTGTTTTTAAAGGCTTCCCTGATAGCTCAGTTGGTTAAGAATCCACCTGCAGTGCAGGAGACCTGGGTTCAATCCCTGGGTTCGGAAGATCCCCTGGAGAAGGGAAATGCTACCCACTCCAGTATTCTGGCCTGGAGTTTTGTTTTTACTGTATCATGGGTTCATGGTGGTGGTAGTGGTGGTTTAGTTGGTAAGTCGTGCCTGACTCTTGCGACCCCATGGACTGTAGCCTGCCAGGCTTCTCTGTCCATAGGATTCTCCAGGCAAGAATACTGGAGTGGGTTGCCTATTCCTTCTCCAGGGGATCTTCCCAACCCAGGAATTGAACCTGGGTCCATGATGATAGAGATTATGGCTTTCTACCGTAATCCTTGGCACTTAGTACAATGTCTGTAAATGAATTGTTGCCTAATAAATATTTATTAAGGAGAAGGACGAAGAAAAGAAGCAAATGAATTAATCAACAAGAACTAATTTGAAAAATGATAAGCTAAAGTAATTTTAGTTGTGAATTTTTTTGATGTAGTCAAATATAATTTTTTCTAATCAATATACTAACAAAATAAGAATCAATCAAACCTTAAATTTTAAGCTCATGTAAAACCTTCATCTATACTCCTGCAAAACTCTATGGTTCTCATAAATGCTGGAAAATACACTTGTATTTCTCATTGTTTATTTTATACTGGGGTTCATTCCAGCCTTTCTTTATTAATGAAAATGTTCCTGCTTTTGTTGATACTATGGGATGTCATTGTTGTTGNCCTTCATCTATACTCCTGCAAAACTCTATGGTTCTCATAAATGCTGGAAAATACACTTGTATTTCTCATTGTTTATTTTATACTGGGGTTCATTCCAGCCTTTCTTTATTAATGAAAATGTTCCTGCTTTTGTTGATACTATGGGTTGTCATTGTTGTTGTTCAGTCACTCAGTCATATCTGACTCTTTGCCAGCCCCATGGATGGCAGTACGCCAGACTTCCCTGTCCTTCATCATCTCCCAGAGTTTGCTCAAACTCATGTCCATTGAGTTGGTGATGCCATCCCTTGTCCCCTTCTCCTCCTGCCCTTAATCTTCCCCACCATCAGGGTCTTTTCCAGTGAGTTGGCTCTTCACATCAGGTGGCCAAAGTATTGGAGCTTAAGCTTCAGTATCAGTCCTTTCAATGAGTACTCAGGTTTGATTTCCTTTAAGAATGACTGGTTTGATCTTGTAGTCCAAGAGTCTTCAACACCACAATTCAAAATCCAGTTCTTTGGTGCTCAGCCTTCTTTATGGTCCAACTCTCACATCTGTACATGATTACTAGAAACACCATAGCTTTGACTAGACAGACCTTTGTCAGTAAAGTAATGTCTCTGCTTTTTAATACATTGTCTAGGTTTGTCATAGCTTTCCTTCTAAGGAGCAAGCATCTTTTAATTTCATGGCTGCAGTTACTGTCCACAATGATTTTGGAGTCCAAGAAAATAAAGTCTGTCAATGTTTCCATTGTTTCCCCATCTATTTGCCATGAAGTGATGGGACTGGATGCGATGATCTTAGTTTTTTGAATGTTGAGTTTTAAGCCAGCTTTTCCATTCTCCTCTTTCACCTTCATCAAGAGATTCTTTAGTTCCTCTTCACTTTTAGCCCTAAGGATGGTATCATCTGCATTGGTGAGATTATTGATATTTCTTCTGATTCCAGATTGTGCTTCATCCATTCTGGCATTTCACATGTTGTACTCTGAATGGAAGTTAAATAAGCAGGGTGGCATTTTACAGGCTTGACATATTCCTTTCCCAATATTGAACCAGTCCATTGTTCCTTGCTTCCTAAATATTTCTTGAACATGTCTCCAAATAGGACAAGATTAAGCAATTACTAAGCATTCTAATTACATAAAAAGAAAGAAAGGAAAAATGTATATGCTAATAAAATATCTCTAGATGTCAGCCTGAAAGAATGAAAGTACCATTTGTAATTTATATCTGCTTACTTTTGCAAAACATTTAGGTTTTTGTATGTATATAGCTGGTGAAATTTCTGACTGACTATTTAGGCAACCAAGAAGTTAAAAAGGATCGGACATGCAAGTCTGTATCTATTTTGCTGGCATTAATACATTTTCTCCCATGGGAGGATCTGTGGTAGACCTTTGTGCTTGTAATTATTGAAAATGCCCTAGGTCGAACTAAATCAGACTAGGTCATATAGATGTTGATGAGAAGAGATGTAAAAATGCCTCACTTTCCCACAGCATTCATTATGTAGGAAAATAAAGATTTCTTTAGGGAGTTCTGTTCTGTACAAGAAGGCAGTCCTCAAAAGAAATTCTGTCTTGGTATTTTGTTCTATCTTGTATTAGTGCTGCTTGATGGTATTATATTCACATAACTTTCAGAACACATAATTATAATATTCACTAATTAAACAGAAAATTCTACCAAATTAGATACAGTAAGGAAAGTGTCTTGATACAACACAGTGAGTCTGTTAAGATTTATTGTCATTAAATTACCCTAAAAAGACACTAGTATTCACAGCTTAGTATTTATTATTCTTCATTTATTTTTAGTTCATTTGACAAATTCAAGGCAGAAAGTTCTAGCCTTTCTGTATTGTGTGGGGGCCTCTAGGTACTTATGTAATGACTTCTAAAGGCTTATGTAGCTCTTATCTTCACTCAGGAAGATTCATTTTTGAATCCTGAGTAATTCTAAAGTAGATAAAGCAGTTTCCTTCATTTCAGTGATAAAATTTGTCATTTTTCAATTAGATTTTTTAGATAATCATCTCTATTATTAAGAAATGCTTTACATCTTTTGCATTCATTAACTCATTTAATCCTGATGACAAGAGTAGGCACTATTGACACCTGTGATTTACAGATGGAGAACTAAAGCACAGAACCTTTAACTGACTTACCCACATTCATATGGAATTTGCTTACATATATTCTGACTCAGGGCCTATGCTCTTAGCCTACTATCCTGCCTCTCAGAAATCTTATTATATCTTATTTGTAATATACTTTAGAAAGTACATGAGATTTTTGTTTATTACAATTATTATTAATTCACATCCCTTATATCAAAATTCTAAATAGTGTAAATGGATCTAGGGAAACAAACCTTTCCTTTCTCTGAGTCTGCCAAATGCTGGCAGTATCAGAGTCGGAAGTAGCTGCTTTACAGAACTACTTTTTCCTTTATTCAACCCACATTTAAGGGACACTTCTTATGCTTCAATCACTGTTAGGGACTGGTGTACAGACATAAAAGTCTCAGCCCTTACCTAAAAGGAATTAGAAGTCCAAAAAGTTTTCCTTAAAGGAGAGATAAAATAGTGTCTTTAGCTTATTGCTGACAGACTGAAGGGAAGACATGTCTGGTAGTTTAAAGAGATAAGATGCTATTCTAGCTCTCTGATGAAATGCCATCACTTCTATCCATGCCCCTCTATTGCATATACCATCCTGCTGACATGATTTTTTTCTTAACGATATCCCTATGGATTGTTACCAGGTAGATCCTAGAACTAAGATGGGCAGTTATCTGTCAGACATCATGCAAGGGTCTTTCTCATGTACTAGCTCATTCAGTTTAGTTTGCACTTTCTTACATTGGAGAAGGAAATGGCAACCCACTCCAGTATTCTTGCCTGGAGAATTCCAGGGATGGGGGAGACTGGTGGGCTGCCGTCTCTGGGGTTGCACAGAGTCGGACACGACTGAAGCGACTTAGCAGCAGCAACAACACAANCATTCAGTTTAATCCATATACTAATTCTGTCTTATAGTATTGTCACTAATTAACAAAAGGGAGAAGGCAATGGCACCCAACTCCAGTACTCTTGCCTAGAAAATCCCATGGACTGAGGAGCCTGGTAGACTGCAGCCCATGGGGTCGCTAAGAGTTGGACACAACTGAGTGACTTCACTTTCATTTTGCACTTTCTTACATTGGAGAAGGAAATGGCAACCCACTCCAGTATTCCTGTCTGGAGAATTCCAGGGATGGGGGAGCCTGGTGGGCTGCCGTCTCTGGGGTCGCACAGAGTCGGACACGACTGAAGCGACTTAGCAGCAGCAACAACACAAGGGAGAACAAAAGAATTAAGTAACTTTCCATGGCTTGTAGAATAAAATAATAATTCTAGAAAAGAATTCAAACCTATTTTGACTTCAAATTTAGAGCTCCCAGTGGCAACTAGCTAATTTGTGTGTGGGGGTGTACTTTATGCACAGGCCCAAATACAGTTGAGTAATGAAGGTTCATAATCTACAATTGTGTTCTACTATTTTTTAAAAATGGAATTACATCTAAAATGTCTTTGCACTTAGAAGATGTGTTTCAGTTACTATTACTGTGCAACAAGTCACTCTAAAACTTAGATTAAGACCACAGGAATTATTACATTATCTTACAATTTCCATGGTTCAGGAGTTCAGGACAGTCTTTGCAGGTTGGCATTGTGTCAAGATCCTTTATGCAGTTGTAGTCAGATGGTGGCTAGAGTTCAAACAGTGTAGATATGTAGAATATATCTTTATTTTGGGTAGCCCCTGGGCTTCTTCATTAGGTCTCCCTGTGTGAGCTATCTTGAAGATTCCTCAAAGCTTGTTGGACTTAGAGCAGTTGAACTAATTGTTTTGGTGATGCAGGGCTCCATTTCTTATGTTCCAGTTGAAAGGTGTATGTAGCATTGCTTTTCTGACTTAGCTTCAGAAGTCAAAGAGTATCACTTCCACCACACTGTATTTGTTACAAGAGAGTGACAAACCCAGATCAATGGAAAGGGAATTGGACTTTACTTCATAACGAGGGAGTGACGAGATTCTGGATGAACATATGGATTGAGATGTAGTTATGGCTACCTCTATGAAACAGCCTTTTCTACAGTTCCTCCTCCAGCCCAGTAATTCACATCCCTCCCACAGGCAAAATATGCTGACCTCTTCCTAAGATCCCTCAGAAGTTTCATTTCATTCAGCATTAGTTTCAGGCTTGAAGTTTACCATCTAAATTTAGTTCAGGTGCAAATATCATATGATAACACTTATATGTGGAATCTAAAAATAAAAATGATACAAATGAACTTATATACAAAACACAAATAGACAAATAGACCCACAGACATAGGAAACAAACTTATGGTTACCAAAGGGGAAAGCCAGGAGAGGGATAAATTGGGTGTTTGGGATTAATATGTATATACTACTGTGTATAAAACAGATAACCAACAAGGACCTACTGCATTGCACAGGGGAATATACTCAATATTTTGTAATAACCTATTTAGGAAAAAAAATCTGGAAAATTATATATGTGTGTGTGTGTGTGTGTGTGTGTGTGTGTATGACTATAATCACTTTGCTATAACCTGAANACTGAACTGAACTGAACTGAAATCCAAGTAGTTTATTCTCCTTGGTAAGGTGCCTTACGCAAAGCATTGAGTACTACTCCTCTACTCCTCTTGGTTTGGAATCCTGTGAATTAATGAAACAGATTATCCACCACCCACAAATTCATACTAAAATGATTGCACAAGTATCAGCTAACCATAATATACACTTCCATTTAAGATAAAGATGGCAAAGTACAGGCACAGAGCAGTTATCAGTCCACAGATATTCTGAATTCCAGCCAGGTACATGTTGCTGGACCTGTGAGTAGGGCCCAGTGCTATACTCTGAGAGTTGTTCTCCATGACTTGGCTCTGCCTTCTGGGGTTTTATCCCCTCTGAGTCATCCTTCCTTTTTATAATAAGTGACTCAGATATAAAGCTAGATAATATCAGTCTGATTTTTGTCAACAGTATGACAGTAGGACAATGAAAGATTTCCTTTCATTCTGTTCTATTTTTGTCCCAGTGTTTCCACCAATACAATTCTTTAAAACTTTGTGGATTTTCTATGAATCTCATTGAGTTTCACTCTACTAGACAAACTTACAGTTACAGATCTGTTCAAGAGTATCTATTTTCTACTTTGGATTACCTGTGAGTCTGCTGAGGGCAACCACTCTTAAAATACTTAGAAGCCCTATATTGTCCAACAAAGAAGACCTGCAAGGCAAGCCTTTAAGATCCTTAGAGAGCCTNTTTCACTCTACTAGACAAACTTACAGTTACAGATCTGTTCAAGAGTATCTATTTTCTACTTTGGATTACCTGTGAGTCTGCTGAGGGCAACCACTCTTAAAATACTTAGAAGCCCTATATTGTCCAACAAAGAAGACCTGCAAGGCAAGCCTTTAAGATCCTTAGAGAGCCTTTGTATGTTTTAGGTATTCTATGAGGTATAGCCTTGGATCTTTCTGAAGTCTTCTTAAATGATCTTACATCCCATACTGGATTTGATCTTTGGCTTGAGGCTGTTTCTTAATGAGAGGATCACTTGCTATCTGAGAGCCTGGGAATGGCCTCTCCATGTTCCATTGTATAAATGGAAGTTACACTCCTTTTTCTAACCTAGCTAGGGAAGTCTTATTCTATCACTGTAAGCCAGTCACAAACTTGTCCCAATTTAAAAGGACTAATAATAGACTGTACTTCCTAATGGGAGCATTGCAAGATCCTAGAAGAACATATGAATTGGGAAATATCATTGTAACCATTTTTGGAAAATATAATCTATCTCAAAACATCACTGTAATAAGATGAAACATTTTAAAACAAAGTTAATAGTACTTAAACATGCAAATACTTAAAAGTAATTACCTTGAGAAGATACTTGCTTTTTCCTAAAACTTTGCCTTTGTGTAGATAATTTTTAATTTAACCATTGGAGTTGCTTCAGAAAATCTTGAAAAGATTTATTATGGCTGTATACTGTATACTACTATAACTATTTGTTGACAAAGAACATGTTTATGATGTTTTAATTATCTTTGAATTATTTAAGTCTCCAAACTCTGAAAATTTTATTGATGCTCTCTTTGGATCCCAGGGAACAGGACAGTTTAGTGTTTTCCTCAAGCATTTCTTTGAAAACTACCAGCCATGCCAAAGCCAGAGTATAACAGAAAGTATACTTTTCGAGTAATATCCTAAAGAACAATGACAAAGTGTCTCAATCATTCACCACTTCAACTGAGTCAAAGTTAAATACAGATATATGTGTGGGTGGTGTGTATGAGGTGAAGGATGTCTTAGATTAAATGAACATGTAAATTTCTTTCATCAAAACAGTCTCCATGATTTGATCACCTAACACAAAGCTGGACTGGATTTCAGGAGTATGTTTCCTGGACAAACTGCAGTGAGCTAGTGTGTGACTTCCTTAAAGCCTTTACAACTTCATATTAATTTTCTGAAAAGTTAATTTTTGTCATCAAGAAATATTTGTTGTATATCTTCTAGTTACAAGGCACTCTTGTTCAGTTAAGTAGTAAAGCAATTTTTAATCATGGCGTGACACTCACTGTAGAAGAGTAGCACTTGTACCATGCAACTTACTTTCGTAGAGAATATTTCTAAGATTATACACTGGACCTGAACTCTAAATTCCTTCATTTAAAGTTGGTCTTTAGTTGTATTTCCTATATTAGTCCCATGTGACAGCATTCCATATCCTAGTTCTTCATTTTCTTGGTATCTTTTACTGCTAACACCTGAGGATTTAGAGGAAGAGAGTGAAATCAGGTTTCTCTTCTTATGCCATAGTGTTTGTTCAGTTTTATCTCTCCTAACTATACGTCTCCTCAGTAGTCACATATGAAAAACAGCATTTTCTAGTCATTTTACTGGAAATGATTACAAAATTCAAAGAGTTAACCACAAAGTTCATCTTGGTCCCATTTAGGAGCTATCATATTTAAAGCTTAGTTTACTTACCTTTGAGTTTTAGTTCATTTGACCTTTGTAAAACAACATAATTGTAAATGTGATCATTTACTATTTTGGGAAATTGTCATTTAGGATTTAGGAATTATGACATACTTACTATTAATAGCAATAATCTCTTTTACTGAGTTTTTAATGTGGATGAATCACCAAGTTAAGTGCATTGTGTTATCTCACCTTTCCAAGAATACTAGGAGGTAGACCATACCAAAATCAACATTTCATGCTGTAGCCCTGAGATTAGCACAACATTGTAAATCAATTATACCCCAACACGTTTGTTTTTTTTTTTTTTTAAATAAACATTTCACAGATAGGAAACTTTCCCACGTCAGTGGTAAGAAGTGGTAGATCTGATTGTTGAGCTTAGATTTGTCAGGTTGTGAGACCAGTGCCCTTAAACACAATGAAATACACCAGTAGTTCTCACCTGGGGTGATTTTGCCCTCCCCACCAGGGGACATTTGGCAATAGAACATATTGCTAATGGTATCTAGTATATACAGATCAGGGATGCTGAAAAGCATCCTACAATGCACAGGACACCCATCCACAGCAAAGAATTATCCAGCTTGAAATGTCGATAGTGTAAAGACTGAGAAACCCTGAATGACCCAAACATTTTCTGTATCAGCTAATGGATTATCCTGAATCTAACTTTGTTTACCATGTAGTCTTCAAGATAGAGCCTATCCAAATTTATAGAGTCTGGGTGAACTTGAATTCATTGACTCTGGAAAATATTGTGAAGTGGCCATTCCTATTGTCTGACAACAGAAAATATACTTACAAAAATTTACAAATATTTGAGCTGTAATTTAATCAAAGACAAGAAGCCAAATTGTGTTTAATTTACATTTAAAGCCCATAAATAACAAAATGTAGCATATCAGAAAGACAAAGAAGATGTATGAATTTATACCTTTTAAGATGGAATTAAGGAAGCTTCCATTGCTATAATTTGTTCAGCTAGAAAAGCACTTTTTTCCCATTGATTTATGTATTTTCCAGGACCCTTTATACTTATGTAAATCATATGATAAGTTCTAGATATTCCAACAAAAAGTCTGAATCAACATTTTCTTTGAATTAAAACAACCCAGTCCAAATCAGAATTACTAACACAGAAAGGAGGTAAAGAACTGGCAGCATTATGTATACTTGAACCCCTCACCAAGCACACTGGTTAGTGTCACTGGCATTTTTTATCATAGGACTTTCGCGGTGAAGGAAACAGTGGATTCATTCACATTGTGGCTTAGTCTTCTTATCTCAAAGAGGACCAGAGGCCTAGACAATTTCTGGACAAACTCATTCTTTCTCTACTAGGCTATAGAAAGTCTCCATTCTTTAATCCAGTCCATCCATGTTTTGTCAAAGCTATAGTTTTCCTTCTAAGTTCTCTGGGTCACTAAAGAGACTTAGGTCCTTGGTCTAGATGTGTCAGAGTTGTAATACTGTAAGCAAAAGACATCAAGAGGATCAAAAAACAAAGTTTCAAAAAGAGTGACTAGGGCTATCTAGGGAGCAGAGACAGGGTGCTGATATCTACGGTGGCTGATGACAATGGCTCTTCAAAACACTATTGTAGAGATCTTGAAAATGTTTTAATCTGTGTGTCCCTCAATTAAAGATTTGTGAATCTTTCCATGGAGTGTCTGATTTGTCTGGGTTGGCCAGGGGAGGACATAGCACTGTGGTTGAGTCTCACTCATACATTAGGGAAGGGTTAGTTTCTCAGAGGAAAATCATGATGTTGTTACCAGATGAAGGTGGATTCTATATATAATATAGTATAATTTTCTATGTATAATATAGCAAAAATATAATAGTAGGTATCCCCTATACTCCTACTTCTTATTTTCCTCTCCCAATTATCTTGAAATGCTTAGAAATATATTTATGCATCTTCCAGTTTCCATACTATACCTCTTGATGCCTGTACTAATTCCTTACTATCACATGTATATAATGGCCTACCCTCCCTCCCCTTAAGCAACCCCATACTTCCTTTTCCACACTAGGAGGAAAGCACACTACCACCTCCTCTTGGAAATCCAAGGATAAGAATTGGACATATGTTAAAAACCTGCAAAATGAGGATGAAGCTATACCTGAAGTTTACTAATTGTCTTCCAAGATATTTGAGAAGGTGGTTTTCACACCATGTTTCATGGTACTTCAGAATTCAGTAAGGACTGTATTTGCTTTCAATACAGGCCCTTATAGTTATATCCTTGACTGATTTCAATAGTACCTGGAAATTAGGGAATTAAAGCAGGAAAGAGTGCAGCCTTGCATAACCATAGAAGGCTCACATCATGAAGGAATGCAGACATTCAAATATTCTGATGAAACATGATTCTTATTTCAAAATAACCACTAAAATGGAAAACAACAACAGCTAAAGGAAATGGTGGTACATCTGAAACTCTAGCCATGGTACCAGCAGAGATAGGAAAAAACCTGAGAAAGCCTGACATGGGGTGCTTTTGCAGTAATGTCTTATGCAGAGCAAAAACTGTCACATATAAAGATAATGTGAATGTATGTATGCATGTAGGGATGAAGTAGAGAAGGAAACTAATATGTAGCAATTTTTCCATGTATGGTAAAACTCTGTTTAACAGCCTTGTTTAGGATTTTAAATGATGGGAAAACATATCACAAAATACCATTTACAAAGAAAGGAATTTTAAAAAGCAGAGATAGTAATGAAACATTTTCTCTATATAAACATCTTATTCTTCACTGAAATCACAAACAGCTGCGGAATATTCTGACTAATTACAACTGAATCATAAGAAACACAGCATGATAACAACCCTAAGTGGGATCAGTATGGTGCAAGTTGATTTTAAATCATCAAGTTCTATGTAATTCAGGTTTTATTCACACTTGGGTCATCAATTGTAAAGAGAGAATACTGGCGTTAATTTGGGTCATTTGCTAATGTAGCTAAATGTTTTTAGCACTGCAGAATGTTTTAAGCATTAGTAAAGCATTATTAATTGAGATGCCACTTATTAAGAATTTATGATTATTATATACTAGTAGAATTTACTTTTGCATTGTCAGTGGAAATGGAAAATATTTTTCAGAGAAAATTTTGTTTTCTTAAAGTTGTTGTCGTTCAGTCCCAAAGTCATGTCTGACTCTGTGACCCCAGGGGCTGCAGCACACACCAGACTTCCCTGCCCTTCACTATCTCCCAGAGTTTGCTCAAATTCATGCTCATTGAGTCAGTGATGCTGTCTAACCATCTCATCTTCTGCTAGGGCTATTTTCAGGCACCAATTTAGCAGCAAAGATCTGTTCTCTGTGTAAGAAATTATAAAACTAAAGATTTTGGAGGGTCCTTGCAGATGAGGGAGTATACCAGAAGTGTAAATTTATTTACCTAATAAATGGGCTAGTAAGTCAAGTGTCCAAGACTTCCTATGAGTATATAGAGAGACAATACACAGTACAAAATGTTACCTTGAACACATATGATGCCTAGAGAAGGACAAATAGAATTAAAAACTGGAAAACAAGCCAAAGTCCCATATAACTAAGAGGTAGATCAGAATATAAAGGCTCTAAATGCCAAACAGAGTGAACTAACTGAAAACGAGCTGTACTTTCACAAAGAATAACTTAATCCACCTTCTGGTTTTCCCTGGAATCCAAAACAAGAAATCGTATTCCAAAATGTGGAGATGATAGAGAATTTTGATACACAGTTTATCCTTATCACTTATAATCTTCTTTTTCACTTTAACTTCAGTAGCGTGCATCTAAGTACTTTTAAGTTTCCTCTTCAATCTTCAGTTCAGTTCAGTCACTCAGTCGTGTCCAACTCCCTGAGACCCCATGAATCACAGCACGCCAGGTCTCCCTCTCCATCACCAACTCCCGGAGTTCACTCACACTCACACCCATCGAGTCAGTGATGCCATCCAGCCATCTCATCCTCTGTCGTCCCCTTCTCCTCCTGCCCNCCCCGTCTCCTGTACAATGTCAGGAACCTCATTCCATAGTTCATCAGGCACTCTATCTATCAGATCTAGGGCCTTAAATCTATTTCTCACTTCCATTGTAAATCATAAGGGATTTGATTTAGGTTATACCTGAATGGTCTGGCGGTTTTCCCTGCTTTCTTCAATTTAAGTCTGAATTTGGTAATAAGGAATTCATGATCTGAGCCACAGTCAAAGAAGACCAGATAATAACAGCTTAGTCTTTAAGTATAGTCAAGGACCTCCTCAAGGACTACAGATAACCTTTTGAGCCATATTCTGTGAGCTCTCCTGTAGGTACTGAAACCTCCACCAGATGAAAGAAGTTAACTACATAATGNTCAATTTAAGTCTGAATTTGGTAATAAGGAATTCATGATCTGAGCCACAGTCAAAGAAGACCAGATAATAACAGCTTAGTCTTTAAGTATAGTCAAGGACCTCCTCAAGGACTACAGATAACCTTTTGAGCCATATTCTGTGAGCTCTCCTGTAGGTACTGAAACCTCCACCAGATGAAAGAAGTTAACTACATAATGACCAGACTGTAGCCATAAAGCTGCTGCTGCTGCTAAGTCGCTTCAGTCGTGTCCAACTCTGTGCAACCCCATAGGCGGCAGCCCACCAGGCTTCCTCGTCCCTGAGATTCTCCAGGCAAGAACACTGGAGTGTGTTGCCATTTCCTTCTCCAATGCATGAAAGTAAAAAGTGAAAGTGAAGTCGCTCAGTCGTATCTGACTCTTAGCGACTCCATGGACTGCAGCCTACCAGGCTCCTCCGTCTATGCATTTTCCAGGCAAGAGTACTGGAGTGGGGGTGCCATTGCTTTATCCATGGCCATAATAGAAGCTGCCACAATTTCGAGAACTGGCCTCACAGAAACGGGAACAAATCAAGTCTGGAACTGAAGATTGATTGTACTGAAAGCAATCAAGATGATGTTGATCAGACCACCAGTGATCAATTTCAAGATGACTATCAGAGCCGACTGTGCTATTTCTGCATATAGTCCCCTCCCTCTGTCTATAGAAGTTCTTTCCCACTGATTGTCAGTTGCAGGGAGGGATGCCACCTTTGGACAGGAATCCACTCCTGCTTCCTCACTGCAGTCACTGGCATCCAAAATTAAGCAAACTTTCCTTTCCACCACCCTGGCCTCTCTATTGGCTTTTGAGCAGCAAGCAGTCAGACCCCACTTTCGGTTACACTAAGGAATGGCATCCGGGGCCTGGGGCTCCGAAGGGGAGGAAGACCATTCAAAGGAGAGGAGAGGAGCAGATGTTATTAGATGTTGCCCTGCCATACAGACAGGCCATTCAGACAAGAGAAATGTCCCCATCGATGAAGCAAGCAGGAGGCTCTCTCCTCCAATGTGCCCCACAGAGACCCACAGCTCTGATGCAGTATTAACCAGGGGCCAAACCTGCAACAACCACCCAGCTGAGCCCTGCCCACCTCACTGGCCCCCTGGAAGGTAGGGGGGCACAGTCTTCAAGTAAGACATCCTCTCTCTGTTCCTCTCTGTCTCTGTCTCCTTCTTCCCCTCCCCCTCCCTTCCTTCTCCTACACATAGACCACAGAGATTCTCCCATCTGTTGCTGCCCTGGGCAGAAATGTTCACTAGGGTCTCCACTACAATTTGGTGGACAACCCAGAAGATAATTTTTCCAAGCCATCGGTAACAAGACAGGAGTTTTGATTCCTAGTCGATACTTGTGTTTCTAAGTGAAACTATTCCGAACTCAGAGTTCAGGGCTCTGAATCATTCATGCCATTTAAAGCTCAATAGAAAACTGGTTTCTCACTATCTTTGTATCCCCAGTGCCATGTATGGCACCTGAGATAGAGTGGATGTCCAATAGGTATTTTAAAGGCTGTTTTAATATATGCATGAGTTTCCTCTGGAAAAGTAATGGAGTAGGTCACACAGGTCAGTCATGTAATAAATTTGTCCTAAATGTCAGGTCTGCTGTTGTTTTCCTTTTCCCTTCAGTTCCAGGATCTGAGAGGACAGAGATCTCAACACTGATTTCCCCAAGATATCACAAAAGGAAGTCACAAGATAGCTTAATTTCTTTAATCTTTCACCAAACCTATTTTGGCATCATTAAAAACATCACATTTCCAAAAATACACGTGCTCCAAAAAAAGATAACCAAACATGTAGTCTTTTTTTAATATATATAACTTCTTATTTTATATTGGGGTATAGCCAATTAACAATGTTGTGATAATTTCAGGTGAACAGCAAAGGGACTCAGCCATACATACACATGTATCCATTCTGCCCGAAACTCCCCTCCACTCCAGGCTGCCACACAGCATTGAGCAGAGTTCCCTGTGCTGGACAGTAGGTCCTTGTCAGTTACCCATTTTAAATACAGCAGTGTGTACATGCCCACCCCAAACTCCCTAACTGTCTCTTGCCCTCATCTTTCCCCCGCAAGCATAAATTTGTTCTCTAAGTCTGTGAGTCTCTTTCTGTTTTGTAAGTTCATTTGTACCGTTTCTTTTTAGATTCTACATATAAGGGAAGTCATATGATATTTCTCCTTTTCTGTCTGACTTACTTCACTTGGTATGACAATCTCCAGGTCCATTCACATTGCAGCAAATAGCATTTTTTCATTCTTTTTTAATTACTGACTCATATTCCATTGTACCAAACGTGTAGTCTTAAAGGAGGTAACCATTGGTATCAAGAAATAGGTTTTCAAGGTCCTAGCGGTGTGCTTTTTCCTGTTGTGGCAAAATGCACATCTCAAAAGAGCAGAAGGTAGGAGTTTTGAGAATATTCACACAACATAGCAAGAAAAATTCCCTGTTATCAGTGTCTTTCTGAGGGAAGACAGGCATTCCCTGCTTCCCAAGGATTTCCCCTGGAAATGATATGGAGCATACTGAGGAATTCAGCACAATGATGATATGAGGCATTTAACTCAGAATAGAAAAACTGATCGAGATGGGAACATTTTAAGCTGTGTTCAAGTGCAGTTTCATTATGTAAATAAACCATACCCAGCCCATATTTGGTTCAAAACAGCAGTTCTTTTAAGAAAACAAGAATTCTTTATATATAATTGCATTTTTAAGACCCTGGTAACTCAATTGTCAAAACTGTTTTCCTTTACCCAATAAAGGTCAATACCTGTAGTTGAAAAATAAAACACATTTTTCATTGTTTGTCTCTGAAAAATTAACTCATTTTATCGTGATGAGCTTGCTCTCCTTCTTGAGTACGTGAGGCCAGCATCACTGGTCTCCGGAGCTTACCTGAGACCCGTCTGCTGCCCACACTCTACCTGCAGCTGGGACCTTGAACCACCATCACTTTGTGATGGACTCTGCCTCAGGTGAGCCTTCAGGTGAGATCCCAGCCCTGGCTGACACCCTAGCGCAGCCTGTGCGGGACAAGTCAAGCCACACTTGGGTTCCTGACTCATAGAAACTATGAGATGACAAAGGCGTATTATTTTAGGTTGCCAAGCTTAGGTAGCTCGTTATCCAGAAATAGATAGCAACACAGCATCGTCTGGAGGCTCTCTTTCCCCCCAATGTCTTACGTACTGTATTCATTTTCTAGGATTGTCCTAACAAAGTTCCACAAACTGGATGGCTGCAAACAGCAAAAGCGCATCCTCTCACAGTTCTGGGGGCTGGAAGTCTGAGATCGGTGTGTCAGTAGGGCCAGGATCTCTCTGAAATACGTAAGGAAATCCTTCTTTCCTTCTGCCTGCCTCCTGGCAGTTGCTGCAAGGCTCAGTGTTCTCTGGCTCGAAGCTGCGTTACCCAGTCTGGGCTTCGGCTGTCGCGTGGCTTCCCCTCTGCATGTCTCTGCCTTCATGTGGGAATCTTCTTATAAGGACCCCCATCACACTGGACTTGAACCCGCTCTTCTCCTGGATGACCTCACCTCATCTTAACTAATCACATCTGCTGTGACCCTCTTTCCCAAACCACACTACATTCTGAGTCACCAGGGCTTCAGATCTCATGTATCTTTTCTTTTGGAGAGAGGGAAACAGACAAAAATCAACCCATAACCTAGAAAAGGATGTTTCTAACTAGCACAATGCCATTTTCAGAGTTAAACAGCTTAATCTCTTTTGACTACCACCTTACACAGAAAGCAAAGGTTTGTGTTTTTTTCTGATCTGTGTCTGACTTATTAAATAGAAAATAAAAATTGAGAATTATCGGGGACATCAATCCCTTATAATATTTAGTGACACTCAAAAAAAAAAAAACAACCAACGATGCAGGACTTTCAGCCAGTGACCTTTCCGATATTTCCGGCTGACACGGTTATTGCTCAGTGAGGAAGGTGACAGGGCCTGAAAGGATGGCATTTTGTCTTTACCACTAATGCGGGTAATAGAAGAGCTGGGGGGTTTATGGATGTGGAAGATGACAGTACTTGAAGAAGAAATAAAATGTTTGATGTAGTTTCCAGATGAGTGTTTTTATAATGGTACCAAGACCTGACATTTAGATAATGCTCTACAATCTACGTTTGTATCTCCCCCCGGCACTGTGCCTTTTACATAGTGGGCACTCAACTAATCTAACTGGCCCCCCGTAACAAGCTGGGGTGCAGCTCAGGCAGAAAATGTGCTGGATGGGGGTTATTACCTTCATTTTCAGATGAGTGAGCAAAGGCCTGGGGACACTAAGTTTTTCAGAGTGACATTGAAATGACCTGTTCAAACTCGTATAGATAATATGGACAAACAACAAAGTTCTACTGTGTAGTACAGGAAGCTCTATTCAATATACGGTGATAAACCATAGTGGAAAATAATATGGAAAAGAATATATACATTTATAACTGAAATACTTTGCTGTACAGCAGAAATTAACACCACATTGCAAATCAACCCTACAATAAAATTAAGAAAAAAAAAAAAGAAAGAAATGACCTGCTCAGGATTATTTCTAGGTGTTAAAACCAGGTTTTCTGATTTATGACTTAGTAGCTTTGTTCTTTAATGTCCAGAACAACAACAAAAAGAGGTGTGTTAATGTAGGGGGTAGGTGTGTTAATCGCGGGTTCCCTGAAAGTGAGACAAAGAAGAGTGAGTCTACACTCTTGGAGAAAAGTCTAGGCATGTGGCGGGGAGGGGAGGGGAGAGACTACAGCTTTCTTTTATCTCTTTATTTTCTTCCCTATAATGCACAGGATGGGTTTCCCAAGTATCGCTAGTGGTAAAGAAACTGCTTCCCAGTGCAAGAGATGTGGGTTTGATCCCTGGATTGGAAAGATCCCCTGGAGGAGGAAAGGGCAACCTACTCCAGTGTTCTTGACTGGGAAATCCCATGGACAGAGGAGCCTGGTGGGCAAAGAGTAGGACAAGACTTAGTGACTAAATGACAAAATAGTAATATAATATGAAGGGAAAATAAATTTAAGTAATTTAGGTAAATTGTCCCTGGATCTTAGGATTACAGATGGCAACTTCAGGACCAATGTGTACTGGCTGTTCATTAACTTCAACAGGATGTTATGTGGAAATGTCATCTTTATGGATGATAGTTTTACTGCATCGGACCTTTCCTCCCAATATACAGTGCCGTTAACTTTTCCCAAAAAGGGGACGGTGGCACAAAGATGCCAAGAAGAAGCAAGCGGGGATGTTACTCTGCATCCGTCATAGTTTTTGGTGTGTGTGCCTTTGAGTGCTTATACATTGTGTTGTACATATGTGTATCAGTTCAGTTCAGTTCAGTCGCTCAGTCGTGTCTCTTTGTGATCCCATGAACCGTAGCACGCCAGGCCTCCCTGTCCATCACCAACTCCAAGAGTTTACCGAAACTCATGTCCATTGAGTCGGTGATGCCATCCAACCATCTCATCCTCTGTTATCCCCTTCTCCTCCTGCCTTCCACTTTTCCCGACATCAGGATCTTTTCAAATGAGTCAGCTCTTCGCATTAGGTGGCCAAAGTATTGGAGTTTCAGCTTCAGCATCAGTCCTGCCAATGAACACCCAGGATTGATTTCTCTTAGGATGGACTGGTTGGATCTCCTTGCAGTCCAAGGGATTCTCAAGAGTCTTCTCCAACACCACACTTCAAAGCATCAGTTCTTCAGCACTCAGCTTTCTTTATAGTCCCACTCTCACATTCATACATGAACACTGGAAAAATTATAGCTTTGACTAGACGGACCCTTGTTGGCAAAATAATGTCTCTGCTTTTTAATATGCTGTCTAGGTTGGTCATAACTTTTCTTCCAAGGAGTAAGCGTCTTTTAATTTCATGGCTACAATCACCATCTGCAGTGATTTTGGAGCCCCCCCCAAAATAAAACCTGTCACTGTTTCCACTGTTTCCCCATCTATTCGCCATGAAGTGATGGGACTAGATGCCATGATCTTCGTTTTCTGAATGTTGAGCTTTAAGCCAACTTTTTCACTCTCCTCTTTCACTTTC
>SJYA01000828.1:0-98724 GCA_006410615.1 Neotragus moschatus | reverse complement strand
ACTCTTTGTGACCCCATGGACTGTAGCCCACCAGGCTTCTCTGTCCATGAGGATTCTCCAGGCAAGAATACTGGAGTGAGTTGCCATGCCCTCCTCCAGGAGATCTTCCCAATCTAGGTATCAAACCCAGGTCTCCTGCATTGCAGGTGAATTCTTGACTGAGCTACCAGGGAAGCCCAAGAATGTTGGAGTAGGTAGCCTATCCCTTCTCCAGGAGATCTTCCTGACCCAGGATTCAAACTGGAGTCTCTTGCATTACAGAGAGATTCTTTACCATGGTAGTGTAAAATTTGCCAAGAACGGCATGTATGATGATAAAGAACATGAAGATATAGTTCCTGGATCTGAACAGGAAGAGGCAATGAGAGCAAGTTGCACAATAAAAAATATGTAAATGCCTTTTCTCTACCCATTGTTATAAATCTTCATTGATAAGTCACTGTATTTCACTAGGTGTGAATTGTATAATACACTTAAATCAATCAGCAGATGAATGGATAAGAAAGCTGTGGTACATATACACAATGGAGTATTACTCAGCCATTAAAAAGAATACATTTGAATCAGTTCTAATGAGGTGGATGAAACTGGAGCCGATTATACAGAGTGAAGTAAGCCAGAGAGAAAAACACCAATACAGTGTACTAATACATATTTATAGAATTTAGAAAGATGGTAACAATAACCCTGTATGCGAGACAGCAAAAGAGACACAGATGTATAGAATGGACTTTTGGACTCTGTGGGAGAGGGAGAGGGTGGGATGATTTGGGAGAATGGCATTGAAACATGTAAAATATCGTGTAAGAAATGAATCGCCAGTCTAGGTTCAATGCAGGATACAGGATGCTTGGGGCTGGTGCACTGGGATGACCCAGAGAAATGATATGGGGAGGGAGGAGGGAGGGGGGTTCAGGATTGGAAACTCATGTACACCCGTGGTGGATTCATGTTGATGTATGGCAAAACCAATACAGTATTGTAAAGTAAAATAAAGGAAAATTAAAAAAAAATCTTTATAGACAACAGTACCACAAAATAAACTATTTGCCCAGTATCTCATACCCAGGATGGTCCTGGTTGGACCTTCTTCTTTTGGAGGAATGCTTGTTGGTACCTTGTATGTTACCACTTTGGGAAACCTACTTCACTGTTTTCTTCAGTGTGCAATTTCCTTCTCTCTTCACTAGGCTGAGGGCTGTGGAGTCAGTTTTTTCGGTTTCAGATTATTATTTCTCCCACTTATACATAAATCTATTCTGGTGTCCAAATTATGCTTTCAGCTGAGTTATGGTGATTTTAGTTGCTGTACTTGGTTTGATCTGACTTGCTAAATAATTTTGGAGGGATTCCATTAGGCAGCTTGTATTATCTCATGAGATAAACTCAAAGTAAATTCAGATTTTGTGGAGTCCTGGAGCTTATATAAAGTTGGAGGCCCCCTTTAAGAAGAATGCTATAACAATAATTAGGTACAACTGTCTGGAAAGTTTTGATGTAGATCAAGGGTCCTAAAGCTTAAGTGTCATGCACTTTTAAATTTGCCTTTGCTGGAATAACCTTTCTTTAAAGAAATTCTCAGTGCAAAATGTTATCTATTTCTTCTACATTTTACCATGTTAAATTTCTTTTTCTTGAGAACTTGTATCTGTTATACAGTCTGTTATTTATTCCTCTTGACTTCATGTCACTTGTACATTAGTATTTCATCTGATTTCATTTGTCACTGTAAAATAATGAATAAGTCAGTTAAAGGTTACACTAAAAACATTTTATCAAAATATTTGTTGCCAAGGGAGATAATCCCACCCTTCCTTTCCTATCCAGTTTCTATCTTTCTTTTGCAGTCACCCTTCATACCCTGTCATAGTCATCTTCTTACTAAAAGTGATAATTGGAAAGTCTGCTAAAGATTTATTTATAAGCTAGGTCAAGGAATGTGTCCTTTATGTGCAAGGGCTGTAATCAGGTGAGGAAAGATCCACTTAATTTTTGTAAAATACTTACTTTCTTAGGCAGATTTGTAACAATCTTCTAGGTTCTAAAAATTCTCAGACATCGCTGAGATTTACAATTTGATGCTAGTGAAATGTATGATTATTTAGTCTAAGACTAACCTACATTGGTTATGTATCTTATAATTCTCTTAAGTTATTAATCAAACATGAATAAAATAACAAAGATGCCTTAGGAGTTCATTATTTTCATATTCTGGGGCCCCTACTGGGAAAAATGATTTTTTTAGAGGTTATTGAACTCTTCAGAGGAAACAAAATGTAGAAATTAGTAGATAAGTTAATTGATTATATTAAAGTATGTGACTATAAAAATTATACTGAAGCTTGGTAGACAAAACGCGTATTTGGAAATAAAATTCCAAAAACATAATAGGAGGATAGTTTCATAAATATGTGATATAATATATTAGACCATGGTTAAAAAACCCCCAAAATCTCAGTTTATTGTTTAACTTCTGCTTCTAACTATGAAACTTTGCATATGATGTTTAGTATCTGTATCTATAGATATTAGACTTATGACCTAAAGGATTTTTTCATTTTTTTCTATTCATTAGGTTTAAACATGGAGAGTGAATTATGATAATTTTATCATGGATAATTTTTTTTTTTATTTTAGACATCTACCTTGGGCAAAATATTTTGTGACTTTCAGCATCAATTGCTTTACTGTAAAGGAAATTCCTACCTCATAGGGCTTGTGTGTGCAGATTAGATGAGGAAATATATCTAACATGTTTAACAGAAAGACTCCAGGTAATTAGAGTTCAACTAATGTTGGCAGCTATAATTGGATTTTATTGTGTCAAGTCATTTCTAGGCATAGATAAAATCTCTAAGGCTATAGCTGCCATAAAATGCCCTCAAGTTTTGAATGTGCCAATCAGTTTTAGCAATATGCCATTTCATTTCACTGAACAGTTCAATTAGTACCCTTGTGTTGCTTTAGAATATGTCTGTAGTGTTGTTGATTCTTCAGATTCTCAGAAAATATCTAAGTATTAACTTTCCTACATAGTATATGTTTTGCTTCCTTTCTTCCCTGGCATTAGGAATTATATAGATTTCTTGTATAGATATAGGTACTTAGTCATCTTCTTCACTAGATATGCAAATATAAAGGAAATACAAAGGTAAAATATAGAACTCATAACTTAAAAGTAATTTTTCTTTTGAAATTAAATATAGTCGGGAGTAGGAGAGACACTAGACATCTGACTATGTCTAGTGTCTCTCCTACTCCCGGTGCTGTTATAAAGTATAAACAAATCACCAATCATTGTGCAATTTTAGAGATTTTTAATAAAAAATTTCAGCCAGTTAATTAGAAAACACTATATACATATTCAAATTTCACCATTCAGATAGATGGAATTCACTGAGTCACACTAAAGCTAACTCATCAGCCAAAGCATATTGACCATGTAGTGACAATAGTGCCAGATGACTGACCCCACAATTTCCATCTGTTTGTACCATTAACACTTACATTTTTAAGCACATAATTCTGAGAAATAGCTTCATATATATCTGTTAACTTTCCTACGAACATACCTTTCTTTCCTAAGTCTTATTTTGGCTGATACAGTATAATACCAGGCTTCAAGGAACAAAAGCCCTGATAATAAAGAGTTGCTTAATAAAGCATTTGGAACTAGACTTTCAAAAATAGTTTCTTTCTATGAGTTTAATAAAAAAGTACACTGAGTACTTGATTAGTCAGCTTTTGCTGTGACAGCAAACCACAAAATTGTAATGGCTTACACCAATGAAAACATTTCTTGCTCACAGGTTTGCAAGTTGGCTGGACTGGACAGGATGCAGGTGGGATTCAGCTGGGTTTGGGTCCATTGTACTATTCTATGTGTCTCTGCACTCAGGGACCCAGACTCAGGAAGTACCACTATTTGGGGCATGCTACCTTATAGCTGAGAGCGTAATCTTAAGAGAGTGAGGAGAAGCACATAGTGCCTCTTGAAGCCTCTGCTTGGGTCACCACAGTGCTCTTTCCACCACATTCTGTAGGTCAAAGCATGTCATATGGCCAAGCCCAAAGTCAGTAGGGCAAAGACAGTCCATGGGGAAGCTATGCTGAAGGAAGAAGTGAATAACTGTGAACAGATAATGCAATCTTTTATAAATATATATTATATATATATATATATATACGCGCGCGCGCGCACACACACACACACACACACACACACACACACACACACACACACTGTGTTTAGTCCTGCCTGACTCTGCAAACCTGTGGACTGTAGCCCACCAGGCATCTCTGTTCATGGGACTTTGCAGGTGAGAATAATGGCATGGGTTGCCATTTCCTCCTCCAGAGTCTCTTCCTAACCCAGGGATTGAAATTGCATCTCCTATGTCTTCTGCATTGTAGGCGGTCTTTTTACCCTACCATATTCAATCACTAAGTTGTGTCCAACTCTTTGCCACCCATGGACTACAGCACACCAGGCTTCCCTGTCCTTCACTATCTCCAGGAGTTTGCTCAAACTCATGTCCATTGAGTCAGTGATACCATCCAACCATCTCATCCTCTGTTGCCTCTTTCTCCTCCTACCCTCAATCTTTCCCAGCATACAGGTCTTTTCCAGTGAGTTGGCTCTTCCCATTAGGTGGCTAGAGTTTTGGGAGTTTCAGCTTCAGCATCAGTCTTTCCAATGAATATTCATGGTTGATTTCCTTGAGGACTGACTGGTTTCATCTTGCTGTGCAAGGGACTCTCGAGAGTCTTCTCCAGCACTGCAATTTAGAAGAAGAATCAATTCTTTGGAACTCAGCTTTCTTTACAGTCCAATTCTCATATCTGTACATGCTACTGGAAAAACCATAGCTTTGACTAGATAGACCTTCGTCAGCAAAGGTCTCTGCTTTTTAATATGCTATCTAGGTTGGTCATAGCTTTTCTTCCAAGGAGCAAGTGTCTTTTAATTTTATGGCTGCAATCACCATCTGCAGTGATTTTGGAGCCTAAGAAAATGGTCTCTCACTGTTTCCATTGTTTCCCCTTCTATTCGTCATGAAGTGATGGAACCGGATGCCATTATCTTAGTTTTTTGAATATTGAGTTTTAGGCCAGCTCTTTTCACTCTCCTCTTTCACACTCATCAAGAGGCTCTTTAGTTCCTCTTTGATTTTTGCCATAAGGGTGATATTATCTGCATATCTGAGGTTGTTGATATTTCTCCCAGCAGTCTTGATTCTAGCTCGTGATTCATCCAGCCCAGCATTTTGCATGAGGTACTCTGCATATAATTTAGATAATCAGGATGACAATATACAGCCTTGACATACTCCTTTCCCAATCTTGAACCAGTCTGTTCTTCCATGTCCAGTTCTATCTGTACCTTCTTGACCTATATATAGGTTTCTCAGGTAAGGTAGTCTGGTATTTCTAACCCTTGACGAATTTTCCAGTTTGTTGTGATCCACACAGTCGAAGGCCTTAGTGTAGTCAATGAAACAAAAGTAGATGTTTTTCTGGAATTCCCTTGCTTTTTCTATGATCCAGCATATGTTGGAAATTTGATCTCTGGTTCCTCTTCCTTTTCTAAATCCATCTTGTACATCTGGAAGTTTTTGCTTCAGTTCAGTTCAGTAGCTCAGCCATGTCCAACTCTTTGCGACTCCATGAACTGCAGCACACCAGGCCTCCCTGTCCATCATCAACTTCCGGAGTCCACCCAAACCCATGTCCATCAAGTTGGTGAGGCCATCCAACTATCTTATCTTCTGTTGTCCCCTTCTCCTCCTGCCTTCAATCTTTCCCAGCATCAGGGTCTTTTCAAATGAGTCAGCTCTTCACATCAGGTGGCCAAAGTATTGGAGTTTCAGCTTCAACATCAGTCCTTCCCATGAACACCCAGGACTGATGTCCTTTAGGATGGACTGGTTAGATCTCCTTGCAGTCCAAGGGACTCTCAAGAGTCTTCTCCAACACCACAGTTCAAAAGAATCAATTCTTCAGCGCTCAACTTTCTTTACAGTCCGACTCTTTGGTTCACATACTGCTAAAGCCTAGTTTGAAGGATTTTAAGTATTACTTTGCTAGCGTGTGAAATGAGCACAATTGTACAGTAGTTTGAACATTCTTTGGCATTTTCTTTCTTTGGGATTGAAATGAAAACTGACCTTTTCCAGTCCTGTGGCCATTGCTGAGTTTTCCAAAGTTGCTGACATATTAAGTGCAGCACTTTAACAGAATCATCTTTTATGATTTGAAATAGCTCAGCTGGAATTTCATCACCTCCACTAGCTTAGTTCACGGTAATACTTCCTAAGGCTCACTTGATTTCACACTCCAAGATGTCTGGCTCTAGGTGAGTGACCTTATTATTCTCTGAAATTCTGGCTATGGAGGAAGCCCCAAAACGTTGTTAGTCACTCAGTATGTCCAACTCTTTGTGATCACATGGACTGTAGTAGCCCACCAGGCTCCTCTGTCCATGGAATTCTCCAGGAAATAATACTGCATCGGGTAACCATTCCCTCTTCAGGAGACCTTCCTGACTCAGGGATTGTACCCTGGTCTCCTGCGTTACATGCAGATTCTTTACCATCTGAGTTACCAGGAAGCCCAGTCTTCTACACTACTTATATTAAATTCACCCCTAAATTCACATTCAAATCATTAGACGTTTTTATGTGTAAGATAGTCATAGAATTTTAGCATTTTCAAGATGAAGGGACCTTGAAGAATCTGTAATCCTGTTACTTCATTTGACAGATAAAATACTGTGACTTAGAGATTTTAGATGACTCTTGCCTCTGATTAGATTCTATTAGTGGCAAAGCTGGATATGAAACCCAGATTACCATTCTTCACAAATAATGCATTGTGTCATTAACTGCTTAATTATTTAGCCTAGACGAGGCATCTGGTCCCATCACTTCATGGGAAATAGTTGGGGAAACAGTGGAAACAATGGCAGGCTTTATTTTGGGGGGCTCCAAAATCACTGCAGATAGTGACTGCAGCCATGAAATTAAAAGACGATTACTCCTTGGAAGAAAAGTTATGACCAACCTAGATAGCATATTGAAAAGCAGAGACAATACTTTGCCAACAAAGGTCCGACTAGTCAAGGCTATGGTTTTTCCAGTAGTCATGTATGGATGTGAGAGTTGGACTGTGGAGAAAGCTGAGAGCTGAAGAACTGATGCTTTTGAACTGTGGTGTTGGAGAAGACTCTTGACACTCCCTTGGACTGCAAGGAGATCCAACCAGTCCATTCTAAAGGAGATCAGCCATGGGTATTCTTTGGAAGGAATGATGCTAAAGCTGAAACCCCAGTACTTTGGCCACCTCATGTGAAGAGTTGACTCATTGAAAAAGACTCTGATGCTGGGAGGGATTGGGGGCAGGAGGAAAAGAGGACAACAGAGGATGAGATGGCTGGATGGCATCATTGACTCGATGGACTTGAGTTTGAGTGAACTCCGGGAGATGGTGATGGACAGGGAGGCCTGGCGTGCTGTGATTTATAGGGTCACAAAGAGTCGGACACGAGTGACTGAACTGAACTGAACTGAAGCACTCTTCTGAGAAATGAAAAAGAGTAGAAATTCTAATTCACTGTTGAAAAATTAAGAGATCTTAACTATCTCCTCAGCCTAGAAAAATTTAATAGTTCAATTTTAGTTCTGCTAGAATTAATTGACTTACAGTAAACTAGATTTTGCACAAAGGTCTGCAAGTCAAAAATATAATACATTCACACTTAATCAAAATCACTGAGAGAATAGAAGGATAAGACAGGATAAAGTAAAATTAATACTTATGTGACTATCAAGATCATAAATTAAACATAAAATAATTAAATGTAGTTTACCCTAAGATTAACTAGTAGTTCCCCTTTCCACAGAGTATATGTTCCAAGACCCCCAGTGAATGCCTTGGATAGTACCAAACCCTATACTTACTGTGATTTTTTTCCTATACATATTTATATACAAGTATGATGAGGTTTAATTTATAAATTAGGCACAGTAAGAGATTAACAATAATAATGAATAATAAAACCATTATAACAATATACTCTAGCAAAGGTTGTATGAATGTGGTCTATCTCTCTAAAACTATCTTGTTGTATAAATATAGACTTTTCCATCTAACTTAGTACTGATTACTGGAGAAGGCAATGGCACCCAACTCCAGTACTCTTGCCTGCCAAATCCCATGGATGGAGGAGCCTGCAGTCCATGGGGTCGCTAGGAGTCGAACACGACTGAGCGACTTCACTTTCACTTTTCACTTTCATGCACTGGAGAAGGAAGTGGCAACCCACTCCAGTGTTCTTGCTTGGAGAATCCCAGGGACGGGGGAGCCTGGTGGGCTGCCATCTCTGGGGTCGCACAGAGTCGGACATGACTGAAGCGACTTAGCAGCAGCAAGTACTGATTACACACTCACTGTGGCCATAATTTTTCCATTTTGAGATGCCACAGCAAAAGTAGCATGGATTTCTTTTCCTTTCTTCAGAACCTCTTGATTGGAAGATTTGTTCTTACCACAGATCTCAGCGATGTCAGCATATAATATTTTTTCTTNAAGTACTGATTACACACTCACTGTGGCCATAATTTTTCCATTTTGAGATGCCACAGCAAAAGTAGCATGGATTTCTTTTCCTTTCTTCAGAACCTCTTGATTGGAAGATTTGTTCTTACCACAGATCTCAGCGATGTCAGCATATAATATTTTTTCTTTCATTTTTAAGTCTGGAAGCATCTTTTTCCCTGAAAGAGGTACTTTGCTGCTTCTCTTGACCACCTCCAAATTACCATCTTCACTACTCCAGTATTTTGGGGCCACTATTATGTATTAAGTAACAGTAACTTGAACATGAGCAACACTGAGACAATGGATCTGATAACTGAGCTGCCTACTAAGTGACTAATAGAAGGAATGTTGGACAATGATCCATCATGTCCCAAGTACAATGGAGCAGAATGGCACAAGATTTCATCATGCTACTCTGAACTATACACAAGTTAAAATTTATGAATTATTTGTTTCCGGAATTTCCCATTTAATATTGTAGGATTGAGGTTGACCATAGGTAACTGAAACCATGGAAATAGGAACTTTGGATAATGAAGGGACTGTTTATTACCTGAAATAAATACAGACATACCTTATTTTATTGCACTTCACTTTGAGCTTTGCAAATATTGTGTTTTTTTGACAAATTGAAAGTTTGCATTGAGCAAATCATTTGGCACAATTTTTCCAACAGCATTTGCTCATTTCATGTCTCTGTCACATTTTGGTAATTCTTAAAATATTTTTAACTTTTTTGTTATTATTATATTTCTTATGCTGTGATTACTGTGATCAGTGATCTTTGAAGTTTCTACTCAGATGATGGTTAGCATTTTTTTTAGCAATAATGTATATTTTAATTAAAGTATGTATGCTTTTTAGGTATAATGCTATTGCACACTTGCTAGACTGTGGTATAATTTAAACATAACTTTTATGTTTTATATGAACTGGCAAACCAAAAGATTTGTGTGACTTATGTTATTGCTGTGGTCTGGATGCAAATCCTCAATCTCTGTGGTGTGCCTGTACATAAAAATCAAAGATCAAAATTAAAAAAGCAAAAAATCTATTAGATATTGACTGATTCTTGAAGAATTAATTTAATGGTAGGGGGTATATTTGATCAAAGTGGTTAAGGACATCATGTTGTGAATTCCCCATCACATAAAGTGAATTTGTGAAAGCAGTTTACCAAGATAATAAAAAATTGACTACATATAAGGAAAGCATCTATTTAAAACCTGTTTTCTTGTATCTCTTTTATTTTTTTAACTCTAATTTTTTATTTTATTATTTATTTATTAATATTATTATTATTACTTTACAATATTATATTGGTTTTGCCACACATCAACATGAATCCGCCACGGGTGTACACGTGTTCCTAATCCCGAACCCCCCTCCCACCTCCTCCCCCACACACCATCCCTCCGGGTCATCCCAGTGCTCCAGCCCCAAGCATCCTGCACCCTGCATCGAACCTAGACTGGAGATTCATTAAGAAATGAATATCATATAAGAATATGATATTATACATGTTTCAATGCCATTCTCCCAAATCATCCCACCCTCTCCCTCTCCCACAGAGTNGCAGATATGGAGGAATACTTCCATCCCTGGGATAAAGCCCACTTGGCCATGGTGTATGATCTTTTTAATGTGTTGTTGGATTCTGATTGCTAGAATTTTGTTAAGGATTTTTGCATCTATGTTCATCAGTGATATTGGCCTGTAGTTTTCTTTTTCTGTGGCATCTTTTGTATCTCTTTTAATAGTGAGAAAACATTTTAATAAACTTTAGGATTTCTATATAAATAGTAATTGTGTCATTTTGATAAGCTTAATTTCTATACTCCTGGCACACTTCACCACAAATATTTTTTCCATCTTTTAAAAACTAATTATGATTTTATGAAAGTCACATATGAATCAAGTCATAGATCCTGGGGAATAGTGAAGAGTGCTAGATTGTCTATCTGTTGCATTCTAAGTTACATAAATATACTAAGAAAAGAAAGATGTGAAAAGGGAAGTGAGCATGTATATTAAGGGTAGATATCAGACGTAAATTAGTTCAAGCCCCTGACTTTAGAGGAAATGCATAAAATTGGATAACAGAGAGACATTTTACCCTTAGACTCAAAACAAAATAAGAAACTGGATCACCAAAACATCTTGAATGAATAAAAATGAAATATATTTAAGAAAACTTTTAAAAAGAATAGAGATCAACTCACCTGCCTAATTCCTCTTCACACCTCACAACTTTTAGATTTTAATTTTCATTTCATTTTCTTTGACAAACTTTTCTTTCTTCCCCAAGTTTGTACAAGTAGTTGCTNAAGAAACTGGATCACCAAAACATCTTGAATGAATAAAAATGAAATATATTTAAGAAAACTTTTAAAAAGAATAGAGATCAACTCACCTGCCTAATTCCTCTTCACACCTCACAACTTTTAGATTTTAATTTTCATTTCATTTTCTTTGACAAACTTTTCTTTCTTCCCCAAGTTTGTACAAGTAGTTGCTCATGCTGCTGCTGCTGCTAAGTTGCTTCAGTCGTGTCCGACTCTGTGCAACCCCATAGACGGCAGCCCACCAGGCTCCCCCGTCCCTGGGATTTTCCAGGCAAGAACACTGGAGTGGGTTGCCATTTCCTTCTCCAATGCATGAAAGGGAAAAGTGAAAGTGAAGTCGCTCAGTCATGTCTGACTCTTTGCGATCCCATGGACTGCAGCCTTCCAGGCTCCTCCATCCATGGGATTTTCCAGGCAACAGTACTGGAGTGGGGTGCCATTGCCTTCTCTGAGTAGCTGCTCATAGCACCCTGTATTTTCCCCATAACAATCTATATATAATATAATTGCTGCTTGCTTATCTTGTCCCATCCAGTATACCCTTTTAGTTCATAGAGGAGAGACCATGTCAATTCGATTAGCTGCTGTATTTATGGTATCTGACACAATTCCTGACCACATACACAGTAATCCAAAGAAACATCATATGGAAAAATCCAAAAGAACTTTTTGGCCAACCCAATATTTCCTGAATGAAAGAAGTGTGATGTGTGCACATGTTCATGTGCATGGTCGGAATCAGAAACTTTCCCTTCAAGATATCAGAATGACTCAAACTTACCACATTAAAAACATGTGGTATTAAGAAAGTCTAAAATCTATGGAACTTAGTAGAATTCAAAGGCTTACTAAGTATAAAAACATAATGAATTACTCTTACCACTTATACTTGTAGAATGTAGAACTCCATGGAAGTTAATAGATAGAATTCAAAGATGTTACTAAATATAAAAACATATTATTTTATAAAGTATCAGCATGACTTGGGAAGGATGAATTACTGTACAAATAATACCGAGAATATTCACTCTTTAGGGGGTTAAAATAGATTCCATTTGATCTAAGACTTCTTTTTACTTTCACATGAAAAATTTCTAGTACTTAATCACAAATAAAGTGATCAATGTATTAGACTACATAAAAATTAATAAGTATACTATAATTAAGAGGAAAATGTCATACCCAAAAAGCAAATATTTGCTGTCTTAATAATAAAAAAATTCTTAAAAATCATTAAGAAAAACATCTCTATGTCAGTATAAAATTGGGTATATCCAGTTTTATTCAACTGAATTCTTTATTTTATTCTTTATTATTTTTAGAAGAATATACTGAATTGGATAAACATTCTACCTCATTAGTAATTAAAGAAGCACAAATAAAAGCAGCAGTATAATATAATACAGTCACCCCTCTGTATCTACGGGTCCTACATCCACAGATTCAATCAATTATGCGTGGAAACTGAAAAATATTCCAGAAAGTTGAAAAAAGCAGAAATGAATTTGCCACATGCTAGCAATTCTATACATATTATTTACATTGTACTGAAGTCCCAATACTTTGACCACTTGATGTGAAGAACTAACTCATTGGAAAGATTGAAGGTGGGAGAAGAAGGCAATGACAGAGGATGAGATGGTTGGATGGCATCACTGACTTGATGGACATGCATTTGACCAACCTCTGGGAGTTGGTGATAGACAGGGAAGCCTGGCATGCTGCAGTCCATGGGGTTGCAAAGAGTTGGACATGACAGAGTGACAGAACTGAACTGAACTGAGGCATTTTTAAAGTATATGGGAGGATGTGCCTATGTTATGTACAAATACTAGGCCATTTTATATAGGACACCAGAGCATCCGTGGATTTTGGTCCCTGCAGAGGTTCCTGGAATCAAACCCATGCATACTGAGGGATGACTGTATATTAAAAATTAGAATAAAAAATTTAAAATTCTACTAATTAATGCTGACAAGAATAGACTAAGAAATGCATTCTCCTGGACTGAGTTCAGAAAGTGAATTGAAACTTCTCTGGAATGTAATTTTTCAAGTATCAAAATCTTAAAAATGTTCATAATCTTGCAATTGCTAGTGCAATCATAATCTTGCAAGATTGCTAGTGCAATCTTGGAATTGCACTAGCAATTCCACCTGTAGGAATTCATCCTATCATAACCAAAGATTTTGTTTATAAATGGAAGATTTTTATTATGTAATTCATTAAATTCAAGCTATGAATAAGATACCATATTAGATGTTAAGGATATAATGGTAAACAAAATAAGGCACATGCATCTCAGGGGAATGTACAAACATGTAAAGAAATGATAAATGTAACAGCTAGTATTTAAATAGCTTAAGTTGCCAGGAGCTGTTCTAAGTGCTTTCCATATATAACTAATGTAGCCTTCCAAAGGCTGATAAGGTAGATTTTATTATAAGTATTACTGAAGACAGAGAGGTCAAGTGATTTTTCTCAAGGTCACTCAGTCCATGCTGGAGATGGGATTTAAACCCAGGAGTGTGGTTACATCCACACCATTAACCACTGTGTGAGGATGACTATAATGCCAATTACATTATTTACAGTGCTAAAAAGTTATTCAAAAATAGGAAAAGAGTTGGAGAAATAAAGCTATATTTAAATAATAGTTTTATTCAGCCATGCTAAAAATGACTTCTAAAAGAGCTTTTAGTGACATTGGTAAATATTTATAATTTTAGCTAAATCAATATAGATAAAATGAATCCAATTTTACTATTACAAAGTGTTATACATATATATGTGTACTATACATACTTATGTATTCAAAAATTCTTTACACAGTTCACATTTTTATATACATATTCATTTAGCATTTGCTTCCCTCACTAGATTCTGAGTTGCTGACAGGATGCTCAATTGGTTTATCCCTCTAAACCTAACAATTACTACTCCCAGACATAGTTAATACTAAGTTTTAATTGAATGAATAAATGAATGGAAAAAATAAGTCTAGCGTAATATCCACCTTAAAATGCTAGCAGTAGTTTTCTCTAAATTCTGGAATTGTGAGTTGTTTTAGTTCTCTTTGTTATACTCTTTAGGTATTTCCAAAATTCTCTCTAGTGAACATATATAAATTTAACTTGACTTAGGCTTTTGGAGCAAAGTAGGTTCTAAAGGGAAGCAGTGTTTAAACAGAATTAACAACCATGTGTGTTAGATGGCTTAGGCATCAATCTGTTGGAAGGCAGGAAATAGAGCCAGATGATCCCTTGAGATTCTTGTTAAAACCAGGTTACCTGGTATACCAGGTATCAATTTATTGTCTGTCAGCTACAGATTTTTACCCCATTGCCTGCTTTTCAAAAATAGAGATGAGCCCTTTAAATGTTTTCATTTTGCCAGCATGCACAATGCACAATGTTAAGCTCTTGTCAGTTTGTTGGCACTGGAGACACCCTAACAGGGGGAAGGGTGTTCACCTGCCAGATTCTGGTGTGCTTGGTTAGCAGACTCCTGCAGTGTGAGCAACTTCTCCAGTATCAGGTCCCTACAGTGTCTGGTGGTCAGCAGTACCCAGCAGCCTACAGTTTATCCCCGCTGCCCACCTTGAACAGGTTCAGAGCAGGGTGACACCATCAAGGCCTTTCCCAGTGAACAGTTTTCCTCGGTATTCTAGAGAGCAGATTTCCAGCAAGTGCTAGCAGGCTGATCTTTAGCCGCCTACTCTGTCATGACACCCTAATCACTGCCTTGCTATTGAGTGAAACATGGCTGCGCCCTCTCTGATGGGTCTGGATCAATCTTAGGGGTAGAGGACATCTTCAAGTACTCTGTCTTAGCCCTAAGGTAGTGACTGCTCCTTATATCTGCTATTCCTATATTCTTTAGAGCTCCCTTTACTCCTCACTAGCCAATCCTTCAATATGCCAATCCTCTGTAACAGAGAATAGTTCTTCACATATTATTTTTCCATTCAGATTATTTTATACTAGTTTCTGGCACCCAGTTTCTGACTGGTACACCTGAATTTTGTGAATTTCAATAATATAATTTCAATTTCCTCTTCTCTCCACTAGATAACAGTAAAGGATATAAGTGAAATACTGCAAGGAGTACACTTATTATAGAAGTCAAGTATTATATTCAAATATGGGGAAAATGACATAAAGAGAATCTCCTCAAAGCATATGAAATTCCAAATAAGCAAGTACATGGTATCAGTTGGGTAAATATCTCTAAAGCGGGGAAGGAGGAGATGTAAAGTATTAATATGAAAGAAAANAGTACATTTATTATAGAAGTCAAGTATTATATTCAAATATGGGGAAAATGACATAAAGAGAATCTCCTCAAAGCATATGAAATTCCAAATAAGCAAGTACATGGTATCAGTTGGGTAAATATCTCTAAAGCAGGGAAGGAGGAGATGTAAAGTATTAATATGAAAGAAAAATATTTCCTCTGTAATGATAAACAGCATGAAAGCAGAGTTATTAGTAAAAAAGGTATTATAGTGGGGAACTATCAGAAGACAAAATAACATAGGCAAATAAGAAATAAAATAAAGATCCCCATATAGAGGGCACCAAATCAGAAAGACAAGCAAATGGAAGTGAGCTCCTTTTTTGCAGAACAGTGGTGCTTGTCTAATTCTGAATAATATGATTCTCTTAAATTAGTAATATGCACCTTTTATTCAAAGGACAACTTAAAAATAGCAGAATAAATGGAAACTTTTAAGGTATAGTTTTGCCACAGGAAAAATAAGTAAATAAAATTGCAAATGCAAAGCTGAGGTAATTATTAAAAGGACTACAGATAACATTGCATTAAAACTAAGGAAATAATTCTAGCACTATCCTAATTTGTGGTTACTAATCATGAAACCTGAGGCACATTTACCTTATTTTGTGGGAGTCATTGTGATGATGTAGAAATTCCATAGGCTTAGCCCTGGGAAGGACTGGGCTTAAAATGGAGATTCAAAGAGATATTATTCATTAAGATTCAGGGATAAGTTTATCAATTAAAGGAAATAAACTTGTAAAAAATTTAACATATCACATATAACAAGTACACAATAATATTAAATATCATGTTGTTAGTTATTAATAAGTAATATACCCAAAGATCATATTTATATTTTATTGGCATCACATATTATTGTTTGTTCAAAATGCCCTTGAGTTTTTTTCAATAAACTATTATACTAGGAGTAGTAGAAGGAATAAAGATTATTGGATATGCTAGTACCTTCCCAACTTATTAATACACTATCCCCCAAATTGTTTGAATCATATATTTATTTTATACTCTACTTGAAGTCAACAAAAGCTTATGAGGTTTTTTCTTTTTTCTGTCAATAGTTGTTAACTCACAGATCCCCTATCCTTTATTTATGTGATTGATTTTGCAACCTAAATCAACCATTTAATCTTACTCATGTTAATATTGTGGATATTTGGCCCAATGGTCCAGGCATTTGTTATATTAGCTCTCTTTCTCAATGCTGTGATAACCATGAATTTGATAAGCATTTCTTCTGGTATTCATTTAAATTGAGATGCATTGTTCCTATTCAATTAATATCTATTATAAGCCTGAAACTATTCATACATCACTTAATTTAATGATGACCATGAAGAATCACTGAGGCTCAGAGAAGTTCAACATCACATTTAAAGGAAGAAAAAGAGACAAACTTTGAATCTATATCTTTGATTTTAGAAGCTTGTGGTTCCTAGTACATTAGAAATCACATGAAAATTAATTCTATTTCCAAGGCTTTATCCAAGAATGTCTGATTCATTAAGTCTGGAGTGGAATCTCTATTTGAGAATTGCTACACTATTCCATGCTGTATTTCATGAACAGAAAGGGTCTGTGACTCCTGTCAGACCTCTCTGATATATTGCTGTAGATCTCCTCCCTGGTTGTATAGATCCATTTATTAATGCTCTCTGGATATAGTACATCACATTGTGGTATTATGTAAAGCATAATTACTATTTAGTTCATAGGAGTTTTTTGATACTTCTTTTATTATGCATGAATCAGGAGAACCCCATGTGCTAATAAGAAGCTTAGCTGAAAATCAAGGTAATTTGCCTAAACATAAATTCATCCTTTATTTGGATTATATTCCTAATAGCTTCAATTGAACAGAAAATTATTTTGTTACAATGTAAAATAGATGCCCAAAGTAGTAGGATTATATGCAAGGAAAAGTAGGCTATAATAGGGAAAATGAGAGTATATTACAGAAAAATTTCATCCTTTTCCAAGCTGCTCTGAGAGCTGGCAATACAAGCTAGAGAACAACAGACTTTAAAAAATGGGTAGGTCTTGGTGTAAAGATGATACAATAAGCAAAGGAAAGGAGAGTATCAATGACAACTTGCATGAATTGATGTGCTGAGTGAAAGAGACCACAAGGAAACTAGACTGATTAAAGTTACCGTTTATGTTCTGGAATCCTGGGAAAGGAGATTAAATTGGGCCAGAATATAGAAAGCATTAGACAGCATCACTGACTCACTGGACATGAATCTGAGCAAACTCCAGGAGACAGTGAAGGACAGTGAAGCCTGGCATTCTGCAGTCCATGAGATTGCAAAGAGTTGGACAAGACTTAACAACTGAACAGCAATGACAAAAGAAAGCATTAAAAGCACAATGGCGGAAAAGATTGAATTTAATTTCATGTGACTAGAGGGACTCATGGAGAAAGCAATGGCACCCCACTCCAGTACTCTTGCCTGCCAAATCCCATGGACGGAGGAGCCTGGTAGGCTGCAGTCCATAGGGTCGCTAAGAGTCGGACATGACTGAGCAACTTCACTTTCACTTTTCACTTTCATGCATTGGAGAAGGAAATGGCAACCCACTCCAGTGTTCTTGCCTGGAGAATCCCAGGGACAGGGGAGCCTGGTGGACTGCCGTCTCTGGGGTGGCACAGAGTCGGACACAACTGAAGTGACACAGCAGCAGCAGCAGCAGGAGATCATACTTAGATTTCTGAGTATGAGATGACATGAGAAAGCACTGTATTAGAAGGTGATGATAATTAAATTCACTACCATTTATTATGTGCCTACTGTATGCCAGGATTTTTATAAGGAATAGATAGATTTACTTTCCTCTATAAATTTATGAGATTGGTATTATCGTAGTTTTGCAGATCAGGAAACGGAGACATAAGGGAAATAAGAGGTTTACCCTACAGTTCACAACAAAATGGGGTGAAACCAGCACTTAAACCATCTACGTCTGACTCTAAAGACTATAGCATTCTATTCTGCCTCACTTGAGATTGGACTGGTATCCTTGTAATATTTACACCCAAAAGAAGCAAAAATTCCAGTTAGGAGAAAAGGAACCTGGGCTTGGGTTGTGTGGTTCAGTTTTATATACACTGGACTTGAAGGGATAAGATCTCTGTTTGGGATTGATATTAAGTTTACAATTTGAATTACAATTTTTGAAGCAAATTATAAGATCAAATCTCATATGAGTTTATCATTAAGTTTTTAAGAATTATTGAGAATCTTTAGCTATAGATATAGTAGACTCTATAAATTGTTTAGGAAAAAAACTAGATTCTTAAGAGAAATAAGCTTTCATATGCATAAAGAGATATTTAGGGGACCAAAAGGCAGAGGAACAAGAGATCAAATTGCCAACATCTGCTGCATCATTGAAAAAGCAAGAGAGTTCCAGAAAAACATCTATTTCTGCTTTATTGACTAGGCCAAAGCATTTGACTGTGTGGATCACAATAAACTGTGGAAAATTCTGAAAGAGATGGGAATACCAGACCAGATGACCTGCCCCTTGAGAAACCTATATGCAGGTCAGTTAGAACTGGACATGGAACAACAGACTGGTTTCAAATAGGAAAAGGAGTACGTCAAGGCTGTATATTGTCACCCTGCTTATTTAACTTCTATGCAGAGTACATCATGAGAAACGCTGGGCCGGATGAAGCACAGGCTAGAATCAAGATTGCCAGGAGAAATATCAACAACCTCAGATATGCAGACACCACCCTTATTGCAGAAAGTGAAGAACTAAAGAGCCTCTTGATGAAAGTGAAAGAGGAGAGTGAAAAAGTTGGCTTAAAGCTCAACATTCAGAAAACGAAGATCATGGCATCTGGTCCCATCTCTTCATGGGAAATAGATGGGGAAACAGTGGAAACAGTGTCAGACTTCATTTTTGGGGGCTCCAAAATTGCTGCAGATGGTGACTGCAGCCATGAAATTAAAAGACGCTTACTCCTTGGAAGGAAAGTTATGACCAACTTAGACAGCATATTAAAAAGCAGAGACATCACTTTGCCAACAA
This sequence comes from Neotragus moschatus, assembly GCA_006410615.1. NCBI lineage: Eukaryota > Metazoa > Chordata > Mammalia > Artiodactyla > Bovidae > Neotragus > Neotragus moschatus. The sequence continues at coordinate 79,441 of SJYA01000828.1, read as the reverse complement.
GTGTCCGTCTAGTCAAGGCTATGTTTTCTCCAGTGGTCATGTATGGATGTGAGGAAAGCTGAGCACTGAAGAATTGATGCTTTTAAACTGTGGTGTTAGAGAAGACTCTTGAGAGTCTCTTGGACTGCAAGGAGGTCCAATCAGTCCATCCTAAAGGAGATCAGTCCTGGGTGTACATTGGAAGGACTGATGCTGATTCTGAAACTTCAATACTTTGGCCACCTCATGCGAAGAGTTGACTCATTGGAAAAGACTCTGATGCTGGGAGGGATTGGGGGCAGGAGGAGAAGGGGATGACAGAGGATGAGATGGCTGGATGGCATCACTGACTCAATGGTCATAGGTTTGGGTGGACTCAGGAAGTTGGTGATAGACAGGGAGGCCTGGCGTGCTATGGTCCATGGGGTCACAAAGAGTCGGACATGATTGAGTGACTGAACTGAACTGAATACCAAAAAAAAAACCCCATCAATGAGGGTTAAAGAACTAAAAAACCCTGGGTGTTTAAACTTTTCAGTGAATAATTAATGGGTTGGTCAGATCTCTCTAAGGTTTTTATGAACTGTGCAATTTTTATGTTTAGGTGGTCTTTTGCTTGACAGAAGTGGCCCCTTAAAATAGGAATTTTGATCTTTATAATCTATTTCTTTATCTTATATGCAACACATATTACAAAAGATGATGGAAATAAGAAAACAGGTTATAGTATAATTTCATCACAGTCACTAAATACAAAGCAGAAATTTTTGGTGGCTTCAAGAAAGTGTCTGTGGCAAGATTCAATTCTGTGTGATTTTCTTTAAGTCTTTCAGTGTTTCTCTGCCTGAGTAAACTGCTCTCACAGAACAGATTCTTTTCCAGATATTTACCAGAATGTTTGATATTTATGTCATTCTTGTTTATGTTTTTGTTTTAAGCATTACTTCTCAGTAACATTATAAGAACATATATATTCATTAACATTAAATTATATAGCAAGAGGTATCTAGTCACTGGCAGAAAAGTGTTCACCAAAACATTTGCAGAATGATCCCCAAAACAATTCCAGCAGCCCAGTTTTACAAACCCAATGCAACTCTTACACCATCTCCAGCCATGTATGAATTAACTTAAAAAACAAGCATGAACTAATTTTATGAAGGTTATCCACACACAAAAAGAAATTTTACAAAGCACTTTTTTCTGACCCAGCCTGGGTTCCAACCACAGCATTTGGTCCAGCTCAGCAGGTAATGCCAGATGTGTTTTAAAAAGGTCTGCATACCCTTTTAAAAGGATTTGCCTTTCTGGATCAGAATGAAAAGAGACCCACTTCCTTTCTTCACTTATATATTCTTCCTCATCCCCACCATAGGAACCCAGAGACACTATTTTCACTAACTCTCTGTGCAACCTGGGTCAAGTGATTTAACCTTTTTAAAGGTCAGTTTCCTTCTCTTTATAATGAAAGGGTTGAACTAAAATGATGTTTCTCTAAAGTCCTTTATAGGCTTCAAGTTCCATGATTTCTTCTGACACAGTTTAGAATCTTTATATTCTTCTGTTCTCTGTATATATATTTAGCAACATGAATCTCTACCTCATAAACTATACTAACACTGTTTTCCATTGTTCCTCTAAACTATCCTTCTACATCACAACTCACTTCATGAACTTTGTCTTCCTTCCTATTATTATGACCTTGCCTAAAAGAAGCACCCTACATTTCCTCCTGTTATCAAGTGTCCAACTTAGGACTGAAGAGAAAGAGAAGAGTTATTCCTCAGATCTGTAGACCTTGCCCATCTGATTCCTCAGACTGCTTTATTGAGCAATTTGGACAGTAACGATTTGACAGTACCCCCACCAAAGTCACTGGCCAGTACCTTTGAGATAAGATGAATTAGAGTCATCTTATTTGACACCTAAAAATGTTTGTACTTTTAATCACCCTAATAAAGTTATTAAAATTATTTGTTCTAAACACAGACATTTCCACATTGTCTTTTTCAGAATTGGGAAGGACATGGTCCACAGCCAATGAATGTCAAAATAAATAGTTTCATCTGTTCTAAGAATTAGTTAAATGTTTTTCTTCTTTTTAGGCCATTTGAAAATAGCAGTGATTACCATGAGAAAAGTGGTGCCTATTTAAGGGGTAATTATAAGAATATGAAATTGACAACAAAATTAGTGTTCTTAGTTGTTTTTTAAAATCATATTAGCACTTCCACAGCAGACTGGATAAATCTCTTTCCTACTGCTTACAGCTAATTAAAATACTAATATATTTGGAATATAAAAAAATGTGACTGATCATATACAAATATTATTTGCAGATAAATTTATTGTTCATAGAAAATCACATCTAAGAAAATTAGATATAAAGGATAGATCTAGTTCATGTAGTTGTTCTCCAACCTAATCTTTAAAACCAGTGGTAAGTAAGAATTTATTTTTTAGAAAGTTATAAATCTTTAATAGCAAGAGTTTAACTAAAGGAAAGAGAAATATAAAACCATGAGTTTATTCATCTTTGCCAGAATTTAATGTTCTGATAAAATTTTATTTAAAGGTTATTTATCATTTGAGCCTCATTTAACAAAGTACCTGCAATTTTTTTTTTTTTAATTTAAATTTATTTATTTTAATTAGAGGCTAATTACAATATTATATTGGTTTTGCCATACATCAACACAAATCTAGGAGCATCTTATTAAGTAGCAGAGATAATGCTAGCAGTAGAAACACCACTGCAAGTACATGGTGTTTGCCTTCAAAATGTTTAGTTGGTAACAGAATATAATTAGGATAAAATATTATTACTGTTACAATGAAAGGATGTCTTATGTCAGGTTGTTATTTTAAAATGTACCACAAACTGGGGGGCTTATAAACAAATTTATTTCTCACAGCTAAGTCTAAGAACTAGGTGCCACAGATTTGGTGTCTGGCAAGGGCCTGTTTATAGCTCATACACTACTGTCTCTTTACTGTGTCCTCACATAGCAGAAAAGGTGAGGGAGCACCCTGTGGTCTCTGTTATAAGGGTACCAATTCCACTCAAGAGGATTCCTAATCACCTCCCAAAGATCCTACTTCCAAATACCATCATACCAGGGGAGCAGGTTTCAATACACAAGTTTTGGGGAGACACAAACATGCAATTCATACCATGAACTATATGAGATGCACTGGGAGTAACTACACTTCTCAGAAACAGAAGTTTTCTCAGGCGCTATAAGTGATGCTAAAAGAATAGCATGCGCGCGTCAGTCGCTCAGTCGTGTCTGACTCTTTGCGACCCCGTAGACTGTAGCCCACTGGGCTCCTCTGTTAAAGTGATTTTCCAGGCAATAATACTGGAGTTGGAGTGAAGATCCTTCTCCAGGGGATCTTCCTGACCCAGATATTGAACCTGGTCCTCCCACATTGCAGACAAACTCTTTACTGTCTGAGCCAGATAATAGAGAGAAAGGGATTAAGAATAGCATGGGCAAAAGAACACACACACACACACCATACATACATGCAAAGTATTTCGTGTAGCTGGGCATATAGTTTGTTCAGAGAGAATGCTGGCAGTTGAGGCTAATCAGGCAGACCAGATAAGGAATGACCTAATACGATTCATGTGTTTGTCAAGGTAAATAATACTAGATGCTAGGATAATTCATAAATCCCAGTGGCTTAAGAAATGTTAAGTTTATCTCTTGCACACATAAAATCGTTCAATTGAGTGTCTGGTGGGCACCCTTACATGTGATAATTCTAGGAACCTGGCTTATTCTTCCTCATGGTGCCATCAGCTTAAGAAGTATCTGGTACACTGCCCTTCTTGAAGAAAGGCTGTGGTCTGCATTGTGATCAGGGAAATCTCATATCTCAACATCCAACACTCGACAAGGGAAAAGAGCTATAAATGACCACCAGCTCCAATCATACTGAAGTAGCTGTGAGGCAGTTCTCGTAGGCTGATTTCATGCAAAGAGTCAGTAATGAATCCTAGTTTATAATCTTTGAGTTTTCTGTGGTTTGAGGCACAAAAAAATGTTGTACTTTTGACCATTTAAACAAAAGATGTATCTGGTTAATGGTATCAAGTGTTCCCAAGAGGTCAATCTAAGAAGATCTGAAAAGTACTCACTGAGTATGGCAATTAAGAGGTCACTGGTGATGATTTCAGTGGCTGTTTCATTGGAGCATTTGGGCAGAAGCAACAAGGTAGTTGAAGGGTGAAAGAGAGGTGAGAAAGAGGAGCCAGTAAACATCAACTACTCCATAAAAATCTTGATATGAAGAAAAAAAGAAAATGAAGATTATAGATCAAGGGAGGCTTATTTGAGGATTTTTTTAAATTATTTGTTTTGTCTACTTTTACCATGAGAGAGAATTGAACATAATTATACACTGAGGTAAAAGAACCATTAGTTTGTTTAGAGGAAAATGTTGCAGGTGCTGAGAACAAAGCAATCATTGATTAAGAGAAGCCCCAGAGTAGGCAAAAGGCCATGATATTCAGAGGACAGATAAAAGGGTTTAGCCTTACACTGGAGACCTTATACTCTGTCCATTGACCTTGGAGAGAAGCAGAAGAGAAAAGGGAAAGCAATTTTAAGACCCTTTCATGAATGTCAAGGATAGTGTTTGAGGTCCAAGCATATGTCTATGATAACTCTTCAAGTAATTAAGAAATAAACCATCTAATTTAAAACAATTATGAATCATAAGGTATGAGATATTCAACCTATTCATGAAAGGTCTGGAAGGCTACTTAATTTTCTTCATTGAATATGGCTCCTGCTCACTGAATGTGTTTGAACAGCCAGACGTTTCATTTATAGACTTAAGAGATACATGTATATTAAATTAATATATGATTTTAACCATTACTTTGAAATGTTTAATAATGTAAATCTTTGAAAAGTTTGAAATGTGTATTAGATAGTGGTAGAGTAATTTTTTAGTTTCTTTATACATAAAGAAATGGAATGCAATTCCATTTTTCTTTTCACAGAAATAGGGCAACTTAATTTTTTGTATTTGATTAAAAATATATTAAAGAACAAATCATAACATTCTTAATGTAAGCATTTTGTGCGTTTTCCATTGTTTTGAAGAAGGTTAGGGCAAAGTTCTAAAGCATTTTTGTTTATACATCAAGACAAAATGTTATCTCAAAGGCCATATAAAAAGACGAAAGGAACCATTTGCTTGATTTTAATTATACTAAATTATTCTGTTATATTTGCCATTTCACTTTTAGATGTTAGGTAATTGGGTCCATTCTGCTTTTCTTCTTGTAGAATCCACAGCATCCACAAGTGTAATTAATTCTAAAGTGTTAGGTAGACTGTCAATGTATTCTAATGAGCTTAGAGGAGTTTACCACTCTGGATTCACTTTTCCTTTTCTAAAAGGCAGAAATTTACTGGCTTTTTTTGAATCATAGAATCTCAGTGTAAAAAGGAAGCTTAGACAGCTTCACAGCTACCACACACTAACACATGCAGAAATTCTTTCATTTGTGAATGTTTGATAAGATACTAGGACTTCCTTGATAGCTCAGTTGGCAAAGACTCTGCCTACAATGTAGAAGACCTGGGTTCAATCCCTGGGTTGGGAAGATCCCCTGGAGAAGGGAAAGGCTACCCACTCCAGTATTCTGGCTTGGAGAATGCCATGGACTGTATAGTCCACAGGGTTGCAAAGAGTCAGACACAACTGAGAGACTTTCATTTCACTACCTCTATGTCCTTATCGCATATCCATCTCTTCCTTGCTATCTATCAGCAACACTAGCCTTCTCTCAATTTCCAAAGCTCCTTTCAATCTCAAGGATATCTCACATTCTATTCTGTGTGCCTGCAATACTCTCTGCCTTGATCTGTCCCTTGGTCTGGCTGATACCTGCTCTTCTTAGAAGTCTCTATAATTCAGGCCCACTGNAGTGGCTTTCACTTTCATTTTTTGAAGAAGTTCTCACATGCACTACTTTGACAACAACCTTGTAAGGTAATATTGCCATTATGTAACATGCAAACTGAAACCAAGGAGACTAGTAATTGGCAGAGACAGTACTTGAATGCAGTTCTTCTGAGTTATATGCTTTCTTACTTCACCACAGTTGATCAACAGTTCATTAAGGGGAGTTCTCTGTAAAATGAAATAAATTTGAATTATCAGGGCCAAATGGAGGATTTGTATTAGATCCTAGACTGTATCATTGATTTGATCCTCTATTTGGGGCAAGCTAATGTCTTTTCAGTTCATTTCTAGCTGTTACATTGGATACCACAAACTTCTGATCAAGATGGTCCCATAAGTTCACAATACATAGCAATGAGAAATAAAGTGTAAGGCTAAAAATCTGAAAGAGAAGTCCAGTTCAAAAACCAGATAAAATTTCAGTGGACCAGAAATGCAACAGAACCCCAGATAGTACACAGGTTTGAGGGTTTGGGACTGTTAGATTCTGATCCAGTAGTTCAGTTTCTGTATGGCAGAGGGACTAAAAGTGTTTTGTGCATAACTGAAAGTGGGATCCAAAGTTAAAAGCCAGGGTCAAGGGCAAAGCAAGGGTCAGAAAGATGAATACCTAAATTCCAAAATTAAGAAAGTACATAAATAAATTTAAAACTAATAAGTACAGCCAACAAAATCAATGATCAATTTATCATTTCAGATAAATTAATTTCTTAAACCATTCTAATAGGTATGTTTAAAAGCTTGAAGAGATAAATTTTATATAGAAAAATCAATAAATTGTTAATCAAAATAGGAAGATATAAAACTATGAGAGGTAAATGCTAAAAAGAAAAAAAAAAGAAAGGAATTCAAACTGTTGGAAATGAAAACTAGTGATCACTAACAATATCTGCCCTATTAGCTTACTAAACTGTGAGACCACTAGGAAGACTAGACAGGATAGTGCAAGCCTGTTTTTGTGAGTTGAAACATTTCACACTATGGAACGAGGAATAGAGAGAATAGCCTGACAGATGTCTGAGTAGAGATTGCTATGCTATGGGGCTGGCAAAGAACTGGGGTAACTTAAAGAGAGGGAAAGACAATCATCAAAGAGAAACTATACTGACAAATTTCACTTTATTCTAGGATTTGCCTAAAGAGCCAGCCTTCTGGGATACCCTGACTAGGATCTATACGTTAAAGAAGAAAGGATTTGTGCCTTTTTAAGTGCCCATGAAATAGCCGCTCCTATATCTTATAGGGAAAGGAGAATGGGAAAGTGTACTAGATAAGTTAAGGCTATCATTATCTTTCCCTTTTAGGGAAAACAAATTCACCACCTGGAGAGGAAAACGTCTGCACGTGGAAAGTTTATGTTTTTTATAATGTGCATTTCTAGGATGGTATGTCTGAAATTATGCACGCAAACCTGAATTTGTGTATGGTATATTCTCATGCAAATGTGTACAGGCATAACTTAGTGCTTGTTCTGTTCCACTCAAAAGTGGTGGAGATATGAATATTATTGAGCAAGTATAATTTTCGTACAAGAATTGTGTGGGCAGCTTCCATTCTGGTTAAGCATCTTAACAAAAATGAAAAGCTCAGATAAGAACAGTGAGATTTTGTAAGTGTTAACATTACAGCATGAATGTTTCTAATCTTTCTCTAAGCCTATTGTGTCCTGAATTAGAAAGAATAGAGCCATCCAGGCCAGAAGGCAAATCTCTACATGGGGAAAATTGAGACAGAAATGCTTTTTCCTGTCTTTTAAAAAACATACATATATATTTTTAGAGGAGAAAATGGTCATTTGGAATTCTCTGTTTGGCAAGTCAGACCAAGCATGATGTTTGACCTAGATTATAAATATTCTGTGTTGTGAAACTGAAGCACTTGGAAATACTTTCAGATGAAATTCAGATTAATATAACATAAGCCATAAAGCTCCACAGCCTCAGATCATATGAAAATTGATTCTGGCAGTGGTCAAAGTGTATGAAGTGTGAATAAGCTGCACCTATCCTCTAACTCACATGCTTTGTTTTGAAGAAACTGAGAACTGGAAATGTGACTTTGACCTCCCTACCATCTAATGAAATCCCAGGTGGTACTAGTGGTAAAGAATCCCCCTGCCAATGCAGCAGGCATAGCATGCACCACCTAATGAAATCAATGATTCTGATGTCTGAATAAAACACAGGGGAGTGGGAAAACAGCTGGAAATGTGAAAAGGGAAGGCCATTTTCTTGACTGTGAGCAAGGGGTAACCAATTTGCCTCTCTAGAAACATATCCAGATCTGGAAAACAACAAAAAGAACATGAAAAGCAATTCTGAAACAAGATTCCTATAGTTTGGGAGGGTTTCATTTAGAACAAAGCTATGGATGAGCTAAATCAGTAAGAGCTTTTTCTTGGTGACCTAAAGAACTTCAAAAAGCATTTCACCCAATGATTGGTGCATAAGTAAAGGCTATATTAGGATGTGAAAATGGAGACACTTATAAAGATCTGATTTATGTATAAAATTGTGCCATCCTAAAATGAATAATGAAACTCTGCTTATAATTACACACCTGCTTCTTGAATCCATCCTTTGATTTCTATTCTTGGAGTCATCAGTGTTCTTACTACCTCTTACCTAAAATATTGCAATAACTTTCTAATGGTCTTCTGCCTTTAGTGTCTTCCCTGTCCAAAGCACTCTCCTGCTTAGAAATTTTCAGTGGCTCTCCACTGGCTACTAAGAATGAACATGGTAGTGTTTTCTATGATCTGGAGTCAAAGATACATTTCCAGTCTTATCTGCCATTACTTTTCCCCATGTACTTTATGCTACAAGTTGGCTAATCTCCATTCCAAAAACATCCTCCAGAATATTTCTAAAACACAAATATGATCTTGCTTTTGCCTAACTTAAAGACTTCTGTGACTTCCTATACTGTTGCTTTGTAAAATTAATCCTAAAGTTATTAGTCTATATGATTCTCTAAACTTCGTATCTGTCAGGTTCTCCAGTCTGATTGTCAGACTCCAACTCACTCTCCTCAAAAGCTATAAAGAAGCCATGTGGAGCTACTTGTATGCATGCATGCTAAGTAGCTTCAGTCGTATCTGACTCATTGCAACCCTATGGACGATAGCCCACCAGGCTCCTCTGTCCATGGGATTCTCCAGGCAAGAATTCTGGAGTGGGTGACATGCCCTCCTCCAGGAGATCTTTCCAACCCAGGGATTGAAGCCTCATTTCTTATGTCTCCCACGTTGGCAGGTGGGTTCTTTACCACTGGCGCCACCTGGGAAGCCCACCCATTTCTTGCCTTTAAACCTTGGTTAATGTTTTTTTCCTCTATCTTATATACCCTTCCCTGCACCTTCATGCCTTCAATACCCCGGTGTCCACATGGAAAAAAGAAAAAAAATCTTATTTTTTTCCAAGATTCAGCTCAAGCTCATCTTTTTTACAAAAGCCTTTCTATTTGCATAAAACTTGATTGCCATCTTCCTCACACACACCCACTGTTCTTGCTATAACCCCAGTGCCAGGTATCTATTTTTATCATTAAAAACACTTATTTTGCATTAACCATTTCCAATTATGTCTAAAACCTCATTAAGGTCAGAGACAATGTCTAATTTACCTTTGTAATCCTAGCACTGCACACAATGCAGAGCACAGAATATTGTTCAATAAATGGTGATGAAGGGCTAGCTCCTTAAGAATAGGGCCTGTGGAATCCTCCTGGTGCTTAATGACCATCTACTGGGAGAATGAATCAATGGTGGATACTTATTAATATAATCTTCATGCCATCTTTATGGCAAGTAGTCAAGGGCAGTGATAGTCAAGGCACCTCTTTCAGAGAGCACACTATATGTTTAGAGCGGTTCTTCTCAAACTTTACCATGTACATAAATCACCTGCAGATCCTGGGGAAAATGGTATTCTGCTTCAGTAGTTCTGAGTCAGTATATGCTGTTGGTCTTCAAACTGCACTTGAAGTGACATAATTGTAGAGGACTCTAAGTTGAGAGATTTCACATGAGAGATTCAGAGAAGGTACAAATAGCACAAGGAAGTCAACAGAAAGGGGATCTACCTAGTGGTACCAGATGTATTACTCATCCGTAGGCTTTTGAGGCTGTGCTGGGGGCTGAGGTTTTATCTTTATCACCTTTCTCTATCAATATGGTTTTCAGACTCAGGCTTTTCACCCCTTCATTCTGCAACTATGACTCAACCTGTATGATTTTTCTCAGTATAAGAGCTCCCCAGATTCCATTTTAAAACTCACCTGAAGCTGTTCTCCTCTCTGCTTTTCATAAACTTAAATTCTCTCTGCTTTATTGCTTAAACCCTGGAAATCCAATCTTCCCTATTTTGAGAAGCCTCACCAGCTGCCTGAACTATTTTGCCTCCATTTTATCAGAAACAGCTTTTCCTTTTCCAGCAAATGCACCAGCTTCACCTCTGCAAAGACCAGTTTCCAGCTGCTGCGGCTGTGATTGATAAGTACAGACCTCACTCTGAAAGAATTGCTGCTCTCCCCACCCCACTTTCAGGAAAACATGTAGTCAGGATTTTAAACTATAGGGTGGCTTAGAAGAATACCAGCGTTCTTACTGTTGACTGATCAAATGTCATAAAGGAAAGCAAATGTAGGAGAGAAACTGGAGATTTGGCTGGCAGCTGCAAGAGCTTGTGAATTCGTATAATATCATGGAAAACTGCCAATGCTTTGCTAGTGTCAATTTATAATTAGACATGCCATTTTAAGGTGAATTTTGACATTTACTGCTACTAGTTGACTTTTCCCAGTAATATCTAGTTTCATATTATAGTTCTGTCTCTTCAGGAAGTTAAGTAAATCCAGAAGTTTCAGAGTCAAACCAGGAAACCATGAGCATGTTATAAAACCATAAGTAAATAAATAAATAAATAAATAAAACCATCTCACAGACACTTTGACCTCTGCACACCAGGGAAGCCCCATCTTAAAACATAAGCCATTATTATCACAAACACACACAAAGATAAGCATATACATATTTATAATTTAATTATAATTATAAAATTTATACAAGTAAAATTACAATTTTATTATTTGGAATAAAGTTAAGTGATTACAAACTTCTTTTTCCCCAGCAATATCCAATAGCTCCATCAATACATTGTTTAAATAACCATATTCAAATACACTAAAATAATGTATTTGAAATCTGATGGCATACATTTTAACATTTCTCCCAAACTAGGCACATAATCTAAACCCTATTAAATTGTTTACCTGCTGTTTAAAAATAGGTTTGTTTGATTAATTTTTCACTGAGGGGATAAAAATTGACCCAATTTTTCTATTAGTAGTAAGCTGGCACATTCTTTAACTGAGTTCAGAGCTTCCACTGACTTCAAAGGAGACATCACATTCTATTAGTTTCTTGAAGCATGAAAGACCAAATAGATTCACTACATAAATTTTGGAAGCTTCTAAATGTGCATTTATTTGCTCAAGATTTTAAACCCAGGTAGCAGTACAGGCAGTGTACCTTTAACATCTGTAGAAGGTCTGCAGCCATTAAAAATTAACCCCTCCCTCACTCCTTCTAAAACAGATACAGACAACCTCAGAAAATAATTCTTTGGAAGAAAATGCTAACTTTGATTTAGAAAACAACCTCAAGTTATAGAATTTCAGAGCTGGAATGAATCCTGATTAGTTTGATTCTCATTATTATAGTTTGGAAAGAAATAGAGTTCTGCAGAAGAGGGTACTCAAGCCAGGAATCTCTCCACTACCATTATTTGCTGGATATGCGTATTGAGTAAACTTGGCAGCATTTAATTAGATCTCCAATTGACGGATTTTTAAATAAAGCATTAACTCTTCCTAAAACAGGTTCAAGTATAACTGACATCACTTCTGGTGAAGGAAAATCTTCTTCCATTATGTCATACAATGGGTTTTCCCCTCAGCCGTTGGATCGAATCTTCAGTTCAGTTGCTCAGTCGTGTCCAACTCTTTGCAACCCCATGAATAGCAGCACGCCAGGCCTCCCTGTCCATCACCAAATCCCAGAGTTCACTCAAACTCATGTCCATCGAGTCGGTGATGCCATCCAGCCATCTCATCCCCAGTCATCCTCTTCTCCTCCTGTCCTCAATCTTTCCCAACATCAGAGTCTTTTCCAATGAGTCAACTCTTCCTATGAGGTGGCCAAAGTATTGGAGTTTCAGCATTAGCATCATTTTTTCCAATAAACACCCAGGACCGATCTCCTTTAGAATGGACTAGTTGGATCTCCTTGCAGTCCAAAGGACTCTCAAGAGTCTTCTCCAACACCACAGTTCAAAAGCATCAATTCTTCGTGCTCAGCTTTCTTCAAAGTCCAACTCTCACATCCATACATGACCAGTGGAAAAACCATAGCCTTGAGTATATGGACCTTTGTTGGCAAACTAATTTCTCTGCTTTTCAAAATGCTATCTAGGTTAGTCATAACTTTTCTTCCAAGGAGTAAGCACCTTTTAATTTCATGGCTGCAATCACCATCTACAGTGATTATAGAGCCCAGAAAAATAAAGTCTGACACTGTTTCCCCATCAATTTGCCATGAAGTGATGGGATCAGATGCCATGATCTTAGTTTTCTGAATACTGACATTTAAGCCAACTTTTTCACTCTTCTCTTTCACTTTCATCAAGAGGCTTTTTAGTTCCTCTTCACTTTCTGCCATAAGGGTGGTGTCATCTGCATATCTGAAGTGATTGATATTTCTCCTGGCAATTTTGATTCCAGCTTGTGCTTCTTCCAGCCCAGCTTTTCTCATGATGTACTCTGCATAGAAGTTAAATAAGCAAGGTGACAATATACAGCCTTGACGTACTCCTTTTCCTATTTGGAACCAGTCTGTTCCATGTCCAGTTCTAACTGTTGCTTCCTGACTTGCATAGACTTATGAGGTGTAAGAGAGATTTGTTAAAGTAAGCCAAGGAGAAAGGTATTATAGATACAGAATTCTCTTGTAAATGAAAGGACTAAGTACCTTGATTCTTAACTGTATTTTATAACCGAAAGGCCAAAACCAGTTTAAGGGAGAAATAAGCAGGTTTAGGAGAAGGCAATGGCAACCCACTCCAGTACTTTTGCCTGGAAAATCCTATGGACAGGGGAGCCTGGTAGGCTGCAGTCCATGGGGTCGCTGAATTGGACACGACTGAGCAAATTTGCTTTCACTTCTCACTTTCATGCACTGGAGAAGGAAATGGCAACCCACTCCAGTGTTCTTGCCTGGAGAATCCCAGGGATGGGGGATCCTGGTGGACTGCCGTCTGTGGGGTCATGCAGAGTAGGACACGACTGAAGCGACTCAGCAACAGCAGCAGCAAGCAGGTTTAAGACTTACAGACAGTGATAAATGTAAATGTATTTTAAAATGGATACGCTGTTGAAATTATATCAACATATAATTTGATATATATAAACTTTATCTAAGACATGTAAATAAATTTACCTAAGAAAAATACTTACACCTAATAGAAAAGAGGCCTGAAGATATGAACTAGCAAATACAATGAATGTGAAAAATATTTAAGCAACAAATGAAGATTTTTAATGGCTGCTTTTTTTCACCTATAAAAGTAACTAATTTCTCTCCCTTTTTTTCAATAATTCCTTTTTTCTTTTATAATGACGTCTACTTATAGCTCAGTTGGTAAAGAATCTGCCTGCAATGCAGGAGATCTAGGTTTAATTCCTATTTTGGAATTCGATTCCTTTTTGATTCTTGCCTGGAGAATTCCATGAACAGAGGAGCCTGGCAGGTTACAGTCCATGGGGTCCAAGAGTCAGACATACCTTAGTGACTAACCCACTGAATAGAATGTGGTAGAATATTCTATATCTATGCTTTGTTGTTGTTTAGTCCCTAAGTCGTGTGGACTCTTTCATGACCAGTGGTCTGTAGTTTGTCAGGGTCCTTTTTCCTTGGGATTCTCCAGGCAAGAATACTGGAGTAGGTTGCCATTTCCTCTCCAGGGTCTCTTCCCAGCCCAAGAATTAAACCCACATATCTTGCATTGGCAGACAGATTCTTTATCCACTGAGCCATCAGGGAAGCCATGTCCATATTATATATATATATATATATATACACACACACACACACACTACATAATCTTTCTGAAAAATACCTCAAAATTATATACTAAGAACCTAAAATATATGCAAATTATTTACCCAGTAAATCCACTTCAGGAAATATGTCTCAAGGATCAGATGCAAATCAGTGTTTGTGGCTGCTGCTGCTGCTAAGTCGCTTCAGTCGTGTCCGACTCTGTGCCACCCCAGAGACGGCAGCCCACCAGGCTCCCCCGTCCCTGGGATTCTCCAGGCAAGAGCACTGGAGTGGGTTGCCATTTCCTTCTCCAATGCATGAAAGTGAAAAGTGAAAGTGAAGTTGCTCAGTCGTGTCCAACTCTTCACGACCCCATGGACTGCAGGCTACCAGGCTCCTCCATCCATGGGATTTTCCAGGCAAGAGTACTGGAGTAGGGTGCCATTGCCTTTTCCAAGTATTTGTGGAGGAAAGGTTAACTACAGTATTCTTTGTGACAAAAAAATTGAAATAAAAATTCTCAAGCATAATTAAAGAACTAAATAATCATAAAATACTGATAGTATTTTAATACTTCTTTAATATTCCAGGAGAAAATATTATTCTATAGCCTCTGGAACCACATTTTCACATGATATATAAGAACCAAGAAAAATTTTGGCAGCAAAATATTAAATGAAAAAAAAAGGATAGCTTTCACCAAATTTGGAAAAGTTTTCAACCACTTTTTCTTCAATTTTTTTTCTATTTTATGTTGAGTAATTTCAGTTGCTATATCTTCAAGTTTACTAATATTTTCTTCTATAATGTCTAATTTTCCCTTTATCCTGTCCAATGTATTTTCTATCTCAGATTTTATCTCTAGAAATTTGAATTATGTCTTTTCTCTGTTTTCCCGGCCTCTACTGCACTATTTTAAACATGTAGAATATAATTTTAATGTATGTTTTAATGTTTTTATCTCCTTGTGTGCTAATTATAACATATATCAGTTCTGAATCAGTTTGATTAATTTATCTCCTTATTGGGTCATATTTCCTTCTTGTTTACACACCTGGCAATTTTGGTTCAGATGCCAGATATTGTGAATTTTACTTTGTTTGATGCTAGGTATTTTTCTATTCCTATAAATATTCTTCAGGCGTTTTTTGGAATGCAGTTAAATTATTTCAGAACTGTTTGATCCTTTAGGGTCTTACTTTTTTTATTGTGTTAGGCAAGAACATAGCAGTACTAATCTTAGGCTAATTATTTCTTATTACTAAGCAATATTCTTCTGTGTGCTCTACTTAATTCTTATCTGGCTGATGGGAACAGGCACAATTACCGACCCTGAATTGGCACTGGGCACTCGTACCAATAATTCTTTCAAGTGGTTCTTTTGCCAGGGTCGAGTCATTTCTTCATTTGCCTGATCTGACGTTAATGATTATTTGGGGGAGTCCTTTTTTGAAGTTTTCTCTATATATACCTCTCTCCTTTATATGCTCTGTCAACTGACAACTCTAGTCGCCTTGATCTTTCCATACTGTCACCAACACTGAGAGTCCACCCCTCTGGGTTCCCTGTTCCTGTAACACAGCTTGGAAACTCTCTCATGGCTATAACCTGGGCAGTCACAGGACTGTTTGCTGTCTCTCAGTTGCTCATGTCCAGTGCCTTACAAACCATCATTTCTTATATTCTGTCTTTGTTTTCTTATTTCAGGCCAAAGGTCAAATTTGGTCTCTTGTCTAGATGTGCAACAGAGAAGGCAATGGCACCCCACTCCAGTACTCTCGCCTGGAAAATCCCATGGATGGAGGACCCTAGTAGGCTACAGTCCATGGGGTCGCTAAGAGTCGGACATGACTGAGCAACTTCACTTTCACTTTNTACTGGAGTAGGTTGCCATTTCCTCTCCAGGGTCTCTTCCCAGCCCAAGAATTAAACCCACATATCTTGCATTGGCAGACAGATTCTTTATCCACTGAGCCATCAGGGAAGCCATGTCCATATTATATATATATATATATATATATACACACACACACACACTACGTAATCTTTCTGAAAAATACCTCAAAATTATATACTAAGAACCTAAAATATATGCAAATTATTTACCCAGTAAATCCACTTCAGGAAATATGTCTCAAGGATCAGATGCAAATCAGTGTTTGTGGCTGCTGCTGCTGCTAAGTCGCTTCAGTTGTGTCCGACTCTGTGCCACCCCAGAGACGGCAGTCCACCAGGCTCCCCCGTCCCTGGGATTCTCCAGGCAAGAGCACTGGAGTGGGTTGCCATTTCCTTCTCCAATGCATGAAAGTGAAAAGTGAAAGTGAAGTTGCTCAGTCGTGTCCAACTCTTCACGACCCCATGGACTGCAGGCTACCAGGCTCCTCCATCCATGGGATTTTCCAGGCAAGAGTACTGGAGTAGGGTGCCATTGCCTTCTCCAAGTATTTGTGGAGGAAAGGTTAACTACAGTATTCTTTGTGACAAAAAAATTGAAATAAAAATTCTCAAGCATAATTAAAGAACTAAATAATCATAAAATACTGATAGTATTTTAATACTTCTTTAATATTCCAGGAGAAAATATTATTCTATAGCCTCTGGAACCACATTTTCACATGATATATAAGAACCAAGAAAAATTTTGGCAGCAAAATATTAAATGAAAAAAAAAGGATAGCTTTCACCAAATTTGGAAAAGTTTTCAACCACTTTTTCTTCAATTTTTTTTCTATTTTATGTTGAGTAATTTCAGTTGCTATATCTTCAAGTTTACTAATATTTTCTTCTATAATGTCTAATTTTCCCTTTATCCTGTCCAATGTATTTTCTATCTCAGATTTTATCTCTAGAAATTTGAATTATGTCTTTTCTCTGTTTTCCCGGCCTCTACTGCACTATTTTAAACATGTAGAATATAATTTTAATGTATGTTTTAATGTTTTTATCTCCTTGTGTGCTAATTATAACATATATCAGTTCTGAATCAGTTTGATTAATTTATCTCCTTATTGGGTCATATTTCCTTCTTGTTTACACACCTGGCAATTTTGGTTCAGATGCCAGATATTGTGAATTTTACTTTGTTTGATGCTAGGTATTTTTCTATTCCTATAAATATTCTTCAGGCGTTTTTTGGAATGCAGTTAAATTATTTCAGAACTGTTTGATCCTTTAGGGTCTTACTTTTTTTACTGTGTTAGGCAAGAACATAGCAGTACTAATCTTAGGCTAATTATTTCTTATTACTAAGCAATATTCTTCTGTGTGCTCTACTTAATTCTTATCTGGCTGATGGGAACAGGCACAATTACCGACCCTGAATTGGCACTGGGCACTCGTACCAATAATTCTTTCAAGTGGTTCTTTTGCCAGGGTCGAGTCATTTCTTCATTTGCCTGATCTGACGTTAATGATTATTTGGGGGAGTCCTTTTTTGAAGTTTTCTCTATATATACCTCTCTCCTTTATATGCTCTGTCAACTGACAACTCTAGTCGCCTTGATCTTTCCATACTGTCACCAACACTGAGAGTCCACCCCTCTGGGTTCCCTGTTCCTGTAACACAGCTTGGAAACTCTCTCATGGCTATAACCTGGGCAGTCACAGGACTGTTTGCTGTCTCTCAGTTGCTCATGTCCAGTGCCTTACAAACCATCATTTCTTATATTCTGTCTTTGTTTTCTTATTTCAGGCCAAAGGTCAAATTTGGTCTCTTGTCTAGATGTGCAACAGAGAAGGCAATGGCACCCCACTCCAGTACTCTCGCCTGGAAAATCCCATGGATGGAGGACCCTAGTAGGCTACAGTCCATGGGGTCGCTAAGAGTCGGACATGACTGAGCAACTTCACTTTCACTTTCCACTTTCACGCATTGGAGAAGGAAATGACAACCCACTCCAGTGTTCTTGCCTGGAGAATCCCAGGGAGGAGGGGGCCTGGTGGTCTGCCATCTATGGGGTCGTACAGAGTTGGACACGACTGAAGCGACTTAGCAGCAGTAGCAGCTAGACGTAGAAGCCCTTACTGTTTTTAGGTCTGTTTCTCAAAAACATTATTGAAAACTGATTTAAGTGTATGTGGTAGAGGAGGCGCCTCAGTATACACGAAAAAATATAAGAATATAAATAATCCAAAATTAGTTTAAAACAGATACATGCAAAATACTAGCACACATCATTCATATTAAAAGAAAAGAATATCAAAATATTAGCAAAAGGGGTGCTTCCTGGGATTATATCTGATTTGTATCTGCTTTCAGACTTTTCTAAATTATCTTCTAGCATGAAAACATATTAATTTTACTAAAAATGAATATTATATATTCTATAAGTATATATAACTTTTCTAAAAAGAAAGCAAACTTCTATTTTTCTTGAAAAACCACAGAATAATCAATGAGTAACATATATGTATGAGTAGTGCACACGCACACACACACACACACATCTGATTTCATAAAGAGGATGAGGTGTACTTACTAAGGAACAATAGAACCGCTGGTGAAGGTAGTAGACTCTCCATACAGGAGACCAGAAACCAAAAGCTGAAAGCCCAGTGCTCAAGGAAGCAGAGAAGGAAGAAGTCACTGCTTGGTATTAGGACAGGATAATATCTAAGCTCCTGCCACCTCTGAATTTCTATGCATGCTATTTTTCCTGAGAATACCTAAATGGTACTTGGGCTCCCAAGTGGCTCAGTGGTAAAGAATATACCTTCTATGCAGGAAGTATCAGTTTGATCTCTTGGTCAGGAAGATCCCCTGGAGAAGGAAACAGGCAATCCAGTCCAACATTCTTGGTTGGGAAATCCCATGGGCAGAGGAGTCTGGTGGGCTACAGATCATGGAGTTGCAAAAGAGTCAGACATGACTTAACAACTAAACAAAACAACACATGGTACTCAGTTAATTATTAAATAACAAAGACATACTGATTCCTTTGGAAAGAGGTAACTTTATACAGCCTCTTCATAGTAACAAATGAGTGTTTCTTATGGAAATGTCAGATGAAGCATTTTCTGAAAATGCAATAAAATTAGACGATAGCATTTGTGGATAACAAAATGAGCAATTTTGTGTGAGGAGATAAAAGTGAAAAGGCTAAAAATCAAATACAGTCTAACTTAGACTCTCTTTGAGAGGAACTTGTTAAACTAAGTAGATTTGTTAAGTACATTCTTAGGAACTCAGAAGAGTGTGCTCCAGAGAAAAATAAAGTCAGAGAGGCATAGTGCTAGAAAGGACTGTAGAAATCTTCTGGTCCATTGTTTCCCAAATGTGGCTACAGACTGCCTGGATTTGAATTCTGATTCTGCCAGTTTCAAGCTGTATGACTTTGGGCAAGTTATTAACCTCTCTGTGCCACAACTTCCCATCTGTAAAATCAGAATTAAAATGTATATTGTTAGGATTATATGAGTTAATGCAAATATAGAGTTAGAATATCTGGGCACACAGTAAGCTTTAAATAAATATTAGCTCTTTTTATTCTAGATGTTTATGGATGGATTTCTTAAAAACCATTATTGTTCATGCATTTAATGTGCATTCAAAAAGAACCCAACAGCTCATTGCTGCTGCTGCTGCTGCTAAGTCGCTTCAGTCGTGTCCAACTCTGTGAGACCCCATGGACGGCAGCCCGCCAGGCTCCCCCATCCCTGGGATTCTCCAGGCAAGAACACTGGAGTGGGTTGCCATTTCCTTCTCCAGTGCATGAAAGTGAAAAGTGAAAGTGAAGTCGCTCAGTCATGTCTGATTCTTCGCGACCCCATGGACTGTAGCCTACCAGGCTCCTCCATCCACGGGATTTTCCAGGTGAGAGTACTGGAGTGGGGTGCCATTGCCTTCTCTGATACAGCTCATTAGGTCTGTGATTATATTAATACTATTGCTTAAGATCTTTTGTAATGGTGATATAAAGTTAAAAGCATTCATTTAATTTTTAATTAATCAAATGCTAATATCCTTGTGCATGCACATGCAAAAGTCATACTGGTGGTATACTTAAGTACAGTTTCCTAATTTAATAAATGAGGAAAATGAAGCCCACAGATGGAAAATAAAGCATCTATTCAAGAAGTGAGGGGCAAGATAAGGATCTAAATCACTTGAAATTTTACTGTTTTTGCAATGTATCTTTTAAGCCTTCATTCCCACTTCTTACCTACACTTTGACTTCTACTTTTCTAGATACAGTCAGTAGTTCACTTTCTTCAGAGTTCCCTTTCTCCCCATTTCAGGTTGCTCGTGTTATAAAGAAAATTTACTTCCCCGGTTTTCATAACTAGCCTTAAGTGTTAGCTCTGACAGACATAATGAAATAACTTCTTTAGACCAAGTGTGACAAATAAGGTGAATGTCATTCATAAAGGTTAGCAATAAAATACATAGCATGTTTTTAAAAAACATGAGAAGAAATGGCTCTACTCAACACACCTCACTCTGAGAAGCATTCAGTTCAGTGCTGGATTTGAGCGCATGTTGGAATTAGGAAGACATAATGTCAGGAACCTATGATAGTTAAAGGAGTAGAGTTGCAAGAAATCAAAACCCTTGGCAGTTGAGGGAATATGGTTACATGAATGTAACATAAAAACTGATTACTTATTGGGGTATGTGTTTCTCATTTAAGCTCCTGCCTAGCAAAGGTAAAAAAAAATCACAGTACAGTGATACTTGCTATCACAGAAATAGGTAAGGGTCAAGGAGCTGATTAACTCTGTCCAGAAATTAATAGAGGCTATGTAGGTCATCTGACACCTGAGTTGAATCCCACAGGTTAAGTATAATCGTAAAGGCAGATAAAGGAAGAGCAACCCATGCAGAAGGGAAGGCAAATGTAAACACAGTGAAGGCTGGGTACTTTCAGGGCTCTGTGAATTATTTGATATGCCCAAATCCTAGGATACTCACAACAGGAAATAACGAGACACGAAGAGATAAAAGTAGATGAGAATATCTTGCAAAAACTTCACAATTTATTCCTTATGGATAGGTTGAGATCCAAAATCAGTGTTATAGGGCTGTCCAACTAAATGAATGCTGATGACAGTCTTATGGAGGCTCATAAATGCATTTTCCCTGATTCATCTGTGATAAAAATATTTACCTCTCTATTCATTCATTAGGTTAATCTGTATTTATCTGCCTATTGTATAATGAATTAGTTCACTCACTGTTAATAAAAGGTGGGAAGGCCAGACTTCCTGGGTGGTACAAAGGATAGGAGTCTGCCTGACAATGCAGGGGACACAGGTTCAGTCCCTGGTCCAGGAGACTCCCACATGCTACAGGGCACCTGAGCCCATGTGCCACAAATACTGAGCCTGCGCTCTAGATTCCACAAGCTGCAACTACTGAGCTGGTATGCCTAAAGCCTGTGCTCCACAACAAGAGAAACCACTGCAATGAGAAGCCCACACGCCACAACTAGAGAGCAGTCCCCACTCTCTGTAACTAGAGAATGTCCACTTGCAGGTGAAAGTTCAGTTCAGTTCAGTTCAGTCACTCAGTCGTGTCTGACTCTTTGCGACCCCATGAACCACAGCATGCCTGGCCTCCCTGTCCATCACCAACTCCCGGAGTTCACCCAAACTCATGTTCATTGAGTTGGTGATGCCATCCAACCATCTAATCTTCTGTCGTCCCCTTCTCCTGCCTTCAATCTTTCCCAGCATCAGGGTCTTTTCAAATGAGTCAGCTCTTCACATCAGATGGCCAAAGTATTAGAGTTTCAGCTTCAACATCAGTCCTTCCAATGAACACTAGAACTGATCTCCTTTAGGATGGACTGGTTGGATCTCCTTGCAGTCCAAGGGACTCTCAAGAGTCTTCTCCAACACCACAGTTCAAAAGCATCAATTCTTTGGCCCTCAGCTTTCTTTATAGTCCAACTCTCACATCCATACATGACCACTTGAAAAAGGTGAAAGTTAGAAGCATATAAATATGGTCTATGTAGTCATTTTGGCAGAGAAGGCAATGGCACCCCACTCCAGTACTCTTGCCTGGAAAATCCCATGGGCAGAGGAGCCTGGTAGGCTGCAGTCCATGGGTTTGCAAAGAGTCAGACATGACTGAGTAACTTCACTTTCACTTTTCACTTTCATGCATTGGAGAAGGAAATGGCAACCCACTCCAGTGTTCTTGTCTGGAGAATCCCAGGGACGGTGGGGCCTAGTGGGCTGCCGTCTATGGAGTTGCACAGAGTCGGACACGACTGAAGCGACTTAGCAGTCATTTTGGAATAGCACTTCATGAAAAGTCATGAAACTATTACTCAGAAAAGATTGATCTTGAAAGTGACAGTTTGAAACAAGCAAAGATTTATTTCATCACTTTCTATTTAGGTGCCATATAGGGCTTTTTGTTTTCGATTCACCATTCATGAATGGCAGGTGTAAGAATGGGCACTCTCATATTATTAAATGGAAGGAACAATGTTGTCCACTGCCTATAGAAGTCCCTAGATGTATCCAGTGTATTTTGTTGATTTGCCTACATTTCTGACATCATTTCAAATCAAGACTCCTAGTTACGGGCCCTAACAAATAGCCTTTGATGCAAAAGGGTGCCTCTATAACAGAAAGGCAGTCCTAGTGATTTAAGAAATGACTCATTTAACCCAAATAGCCTTCAGCTTAAAAAACTATAGAAATCACTCCTAAGATTTATTTTGATGTCATTCTCAAGATCCATTCCTAAAATTCTACCAAATGCTTCAACTATGCTCTCTAATAAAACTCATTATCATATCTTCATTTTTTTCTTATGATATGGAGTGTAATAGTGTAGTTTGCTTTGAGGGAAAAGTAATGCTCCAAAATCTGTACCCGTCAAGAGGGAATCACTCATTTCTGTCATTCTACTTAAGTATAAGCCTCTTCAACACTATAAAAAGATGAAAAAATATAACAATAGGAAATACTAGATTCCTCTTTCCTTCTCACCTTGCATTTATTTTTGGTATGGTTATGACTTATACATTGTAGGTACTTTAAAAAATACTTTTGATTATTAAATTTGATGAAAGGCTTGTGACCATATTAACCATTCAAACATGCCTTGCACTTTTAAAAAACAGAGGCAGATTATTAATACAATACCCTGAACGCTTTACAGTTTGAGTAATTATGTTCCATCTACCTTGTGATTTAAATTATGTTGTGATTTCAATTATGTTCCATCTACCTTGTGATTTCAATTTGCATACAGAATTCTCTTCACTTCCAGTTTTAAATTCTGGTGGCATTTACTTCTATACTGATACCTGGATGTAACAACAATCTCTTTCTGTACTCATCAATTTTTATGAAATTGAGGAAAACATACTTTATACCTTCATATATTTGCCCCCTTTTTTTTATAAAACACATTTAGCAGGTATAGCCAGTGGCCTTGTTTAGATTGGTTTTCCTTCTCTGTAACTCCATGGAGGCCCTCACTTACTGCAGAGTCTACATTTGCTTCTAGTCTTCCTGGAAATGTTTTCTGTGTGTGCTTGGTCACTCAGTCGTGTACAACTCTCTGCAGCCCCTAGACTGCAGAGGAGCTGCCAGGCTCCTCTGTCCATGGAGTTTTCCAAGCAAGAATACTAGAACGGGTTGCCATTTCCTACTCCAGAGGCTCCTCTCCCTGACCCAGAGATCGAACCCGCATCTCTTGCGTCTCCTGCACTGGCAGGTAGATTCTTTACCACTAGCACCACCTGGGAAGCCCTGGACTTCTAGAAAGTCCCATTGAGTAGGGAGGGTGTAAATTCTTCACTGGGCTATCTAGCTATAGATTAACATTGGCAAGAGTAAGTTATGTTTGCTTAAAAAGTAATAAAAGCATAATAATACTGCTTTGTGAAAATACATTCTATAATAAAAAAAAAAGTAACAACCACCACCATAACTACATCATGATTAATAGACACTGTTTAATGAAGACTTGTTATAGGTCAGGCATTCTTCTAAGTGTCTTAAATGTAATTACTTGTTTAATTCTCACAAAGCCCCATTTAGGTAAGTGATATTACTTTTCTTTTTTTAAATATGGGGAAAACAAGATGCTGAGATTTTAATAACTTGCTGAAAATCATATAAGCAGTAAGTGACACAGCTGTGATTCAAGCTGAGGTAATCTGGCTACAGAGTTTATGCTTTTATTAGTCAGTTTTGCCAGAAAAACAGAACTACTAGGATATAGAGATAGAGAAAGACACAAAAAATGATTTATTATAAGTAATTGGCCCATGTAATTGTGGGGGTGGACAAGTGCCAAGATCTGCAGAGTGAGTGGGCAAGCTAGAGTCCTGTAGACTTGGAGAATGGATGGCTTAGTTCTAGTCTAAGTTTGAAGATCTGGGAACTGGGAGAGATGATAAGCATAGTTTCCATAGAAAAGGAGGCAGGCTTGAGAACCAGGAAGAGGTGATGTTTTATTTAAATTCTGAAGGCAAGAAAAGAGCTGATGTCCCAGTCTGAAGGTATTTAGCCTGGAGAAATTCTCCATACCTAAGGGAGGGTCAGTCTTTTTTTGCTATTTAGGCTTTCAGTTGATTAGATGAAGCACACACACATTAGAGAGGGCAATCTGCTTTACTCAGTCTGCCAATTTAAATGTTGATCTCATCCAAAAGTACCCTCATAGACACACCCAGAGTGAAGTTCAACCAAACATGTTTGACCACCTGTGGTCCCATCAAGCTGACACATATTATTAACAATCACAATACCCTTGTCTACTATTCTGATATTTCAGTTATGTGGCTTCTGAAAAATGAAAAATAATAGATGATATAGTCTCTCATTTCAAAACATGAGGAGAACACCTGTAATTATTTCTTTAGGGAAGATAGATCATAAAACATAAATATTCAAATATTTTGAAGCTAACTCATCTCTAGATTATCTTAAATCAGATTCTTGACATAGATCATGGCCAAAAGCAATAAGAACCTTGGTTTTCTAGGTTTTCAAATATGAAGAATCTGTGTTCCCTAGCAACACTATGTGGAGCCACATAAGGAACTTTCAAATACCATTTATTGTAAGATTTTTCCCCCCTCCATTGCCTCCTCACTGTAAACTCTTGATTATAAGAGAAAATGAGCTCTAGAGATTATAAACAATGTTACTAAGAGGACACTATGGTGTTTAGCCAAATGAATATTGCTCATAAATTTGCTTAGACTTATATATATAAAGTGGTGTGGAGCCTCACTTTATTGTTTTTCTCATGATTACATTGACAATAATATATGGTTATTATAAGTGATTATTAGTAACTGAAAATTTTAGTGATTGTCCTGAATAAAATGGACAAGTATAAGTACTTTTATCTATATCCTGCCTTATATGTATATGAGTAAATATGTATGTACATATTTGTTTATGTGAGTTGATGTTTATATGCTTTATGTAAATTTATGTGCATATGTATATATGTATACATATGCACACACACATAAAGATGGACCACTTGATCCCTGATGACAAGACTCATACTTTGTGTTTTCTACTTTGAAAATCCTGTCCCAAGAAAAATTTTAGCTGACAATATCAGAATTTATAGGGTCATAAAAATTAGCCAGTTGTTATCACAAAAATACAAGAATGTTTCAACATGTGGAAAGCTATTAATGTCAACAGGGTAAAGGAGAAAAACATAATTATCCCAGTAGGTGTTTATGATGCATTTGATAAAATTCCACAGTCATAAGATTAACAAATAAACCATTAACAAGGTATGTGTGGAAGACAATATCTTTAAACTGATAAAAATCATCTACATGAAACATAAAGCAAATATATATCACTGCTTGTATTCAAATATACTAGGGTCCTGGCCAGTGCAATAAGATAAGAAGAAATAAGGGGCATAATGGTTGTAAAGGAAGATACAAACTGACATTACATGTGATCTGTAATGTTACATCCATAGAATATCCAAAAGGAGCTACAAACTATTAGGGAGTTTAGCAATGTTGCTAGGTATCAGATTGATATAAAAAACACAGTAGTACTCTCCTATATATATGGTACATGTTATATACGGTACATGTATGATACATATATCATGTGTATACATGTAACATGTAACATGTGTTATAGACATATATCTCACATATAGTATGAGATTCTTCCTTCACAATAGCAATAAATGTATAAATTACCTAGGTGTCAATCTAATAAAAGATATGTAAGACCTTTGTGAAAAACCTGCAAAACATTTTTGAAAGATACTAATGTTGTGGTTAAATGAAGCAATAGACCACATTCAAAATGGCCCAGCTCAATCTCATAGAGATGACATTTATCTCCCAATTTAAAATCTAAAGCCACTGTGGTATTTCAACAGAGTTTGTCATGAGGCATGAAAAGCATATACTAAAATTAATGAAAAAGAACACAGAACCAAAATAAGTCAAAGTGGTTTTGAAAAGTATGGGAAGATTGCCTTGCCAGATGCCCAAACTGTATTAATTAAGATGTCGTGGAATTGATACAAAAATAGACAAAGTGATGATGACATGGAAAAGAGAACCTAGAAGAAAAACTTGTGCATAAATGGAAATTTTAGGATAAACTCCTGTGTAGTGACTACTCAGTAAAATAAAATATTATTTTACAATATTTGCCTCATAAAGAAAAATAAACGTCATTGTAAACCTCATCACCAATCCACTCCATAGAAAATGATAAACAAAAAAGTTAGAGATTGAGAAGAAAATATCAATAGATTGAAGAGCGATGTACAGAGAGCTTAAAGTATATCTGTAACTTAATATGTCTTAATAATCTGAAGCAAATTTATAAAATTGTATGGTGACTGTTTTGATTCTTATTCTCTATACCAGTCCATAGAATTATAATACTTAAATCTGTTTTTAAAAAGTTAATATAAAAACAATTATAATCACCTCTATGTGACATATGGTTTTAAATAAGCCAGAATCATTGATTTGTTCATTCAGTCATTTGAGGAACTGCCAGCAGAAGATCGACTATGTTGATAGAGAACATGGTTTAGTTGAGGCTGAGCTGTTTGAACTATGACTCTTGGGATTATGTAAGAAAGAGTACTGAACCAATAACTGAGAGACAGGGATTCTCTAGTCTCAACTCTGAAATAAGCTGGTTATGTGATGTGATGTTGTTGATGGAGCAGTACATAAGAAACAGTATCAGAGAACTACTGTCAACAGCTCCACATGTTGGCGAAGAACTTAAGAAAATTTTATGTGTGTTAGTCCCTCAGTCATGTCTGACTTTTTGAGACCGCATGGACTCTTGCCCACCAGGTTCCTCTGACTGTGGGATTTCCCAGGCAAGAATACTTGAGTGTGTTGCCAGTTCCTTCTCCAGGGCATCTTCCCAACTCAGGGGTTGAACCCAAGTCTTCCACATTGCAGGGAAGCCCATGAAAATTCTATATTGGAGCACATAACTAAAGTCTGTTTATCTTCCTGCTTTGACTCCCAGCATGTCCCCTGAAAATACAAATTATGGCTACAGAAAATAATATAAAATATAAATTATGGCTACAGCAAATGCTTGTGTGTATGCAAAATGTTAGATGAAAGTAAAAAGAAGTCCCTCAAAATGTGGTTCAACTTCTGTTATGGAAAGAGAAGTTCAAAATAAATAGACTTTGAACTCAACAAGGGATGAAAGGCATTCACTGCTCTAGGGAAAAATGAGTTCTCAGTATTCGAATCTGAATATTGTGTGCCAAGGAAGTTGCCCATTATTCGGGTTTTAAATGGAGAGATGGACTAGTGATATTTAAGATCCCTTCCTACTCCAGGAATCTACTAATTTGATTCCAGGATACTTCCCTTGATTTTTCAAGCTTTCTTGAGTATGGTTGCATCTAGAGAGAATCCCCTAAGACAGAGATTTGACTTCTGATTTTAGCTGTAGAATATCACTTAGCTTTCTAAGAAGAATTTTGGTTATATAAGAATTCCTTGCTGTTTCCATATTTCTAATAATTGAGAGTTTGAACCTCTGTATTCCTTCTCTTTCTCTCTGGAAATATTTTGTCTCTGCCCTGGTAACTGCAAGGAACTACTTCTTTCATATCTAAGATTCCCACAAGCCTTCATCCTATTGCTAGAAAGCATCATCCTCTTAGGTAAACAGTATTTAGACTGTTAGTTACATCATCCAAAGTTTTTGCCATCAATTTAATGATAGCCCTTGCTATCCAAAATCACTGCAGATGGTGGTTGCAGCCATGAAATTAAAACATGCTTACTCCTTGGAAGAAAAGTTATGAGCAACCTAGAAAGCATATTCAAAAGCAGAGACATTACTTTGCCAACTAAGGTCCGTCTAGTCAAGGCTATGGTTTTTCCAGTAGTCATGTATGGATTTGAGAGTTGGACTTTGAAGACGGCTGAGCGCCGAAGAATCGATGCTTTTGAACTGTGGTGTTGGAGAAGACTCTTGAGAGTCCCTTGGACTGCAAGGAGATCCAACCAGTCCATTCTGAAGGAGATCAACCCTGGGATTTCTTTGGAAGGAATGATGCTAAAGCTGAAACTCCAGTACTTTGGCCACCCCATGCGAAGAGCTGACTCATTGGAAAAGACTCTGATGCTGGGAGGGATTGGGGGCAGGAGGAGAAGGGGACGGCAGAGGATGAGATGGCTGGATGGCATCACTGACTTGATGGATGCGAGTCTGACTGAACTCCAGGAGTTGGTGATGGACACGGAGGCCTGGAGTGCTGGGATTCATGGGGTTGCAAAGAGTTGGACACGACTGAGTGACTGAACTGACCTGAACTGAACTTGCTATCTGAGTCAAAGAATTAGGAAACAGTTTGTACGCATGCAGGCATGCCAAGTCACTTCAGTTGTCTCTGACTTTGCAACCCCATGGACTGTAGCCCACCAGGCTCCTATGTCCATGAGATTCTCCAGGCAAGGATGCTGGAGTAAGTTACCATGCCCTCCTCTGGGGCATCCTCCCAATCCAGGGATCAAACACTCATCTCTTATGCCTCCTTCATTAGCAGGTCAGCTCTGTACCACTAGCACCACCTGGGAAGCCAGGAAAACACTTTAATTTTATTTAAATTAATATCAGCACAAAATGTCAAATAAGTAATTCATCTTTTTTTATTGATTCAATTCAATTCACTTCAGTCACTCAGTCATGTCTGACTCTTTGCAACCCCATGAATCCCAGCACGCCAGGCCTCCGTGTCCATCACCAACTCCTGGAGTTCACTCAGACTCACGTCCATAGAGTCAGTGATGCCATCCAGCTATCTCATCCTCTATCATCCCCTTCTCCTCCTGCCCCCAATCCCTCCCAGCACCAGAGTCTTCCAATGAGTCAACTCTTTGCATGAGGTGGCCAAAGTACTGGAGTTTCAGCTTTAGCATCATTCCTTCCAAAGAAATCCCAGGGTTGTTCTCCTTCAGAATGGACTGGTTGGATCTCCTTGCAATCCAAAAGACTCTCAAGAGTCTTCTCCAACACCACAGTTCAAAAGTATAAATTCTTTGGCGCTCAGCCTTCTTCATTTATTAATTCAAGAGAGTGTCAAAGTATGAATTCATTGCTAAAGATTCAAGATGACTTTTTAGTAGACTTAGAGATGAGCAAGTTACAATTGATGGCTTAACTATAAATATTTCACATATTAAAAGTGACTGATGCCACTTTGGCTGATCCCAACAGCTTTTTAAGATTAAACCCAGTGTATGCAATGATGGAGACTGATTGTTGGTGTTTTCTTCCCTACCAGAGTAACCATGTAAGGAAGAATATTCTTTACAGTGATATATCCTCTGAGTTTCATATGATCACTGAGAGTGACCACAAAAAATAGAGCTGTAGATGTGGGTTAGCTGAAGGAGATGAGAAAGTGGTCCATTCATGGTAGAAAGAACTCAAACTTTGGAGTCGGACTGATATTTATGAACTGATCCTGTGAACTTTGGAAGAGTTATTTAATCTTTCTGAGTGTTGATTTATTCATTGTAAAATAAAGCCCAGTTTATATATTTTTTGAAAATGACCAGTGCCAGACATATCTCCAGATCTGATAATAGATTCAAATCACTTAGACAACCAGGCAACTTTCAATTATCTATTGATATGTGGGGCTTCCCTGGTAGCTCAGATAGTAAAGAATCTGCCTGCAATGCAGGAGACCCAGGGTTGGATCCCTGGGTTGAGAAAATCCCCTGGGGAAGGGAATGGCAATTCATTCCAGTGTTCTTGCCTGGAGAATCCCATGGACAGAGGAGCCTGGTGGGCTACAGTCTATGGGGTCGTAAAGAGTCATACACGACTGAGCAACTAACACAAACNTAGTAGCAAGGAAAGTGGCACCCTTGTCTTGTTCCTGACTTTCAGGGAAATGCTTTCAATTTTTCACCATTGAGGATAATGTTTGCTCTGGGTTTGTCATATATAGCTTTTATTATGTTGAGGTATGTTCCTTCTATTCCTGCTTTCTGGAGAGTTTTTATCACAAATGATTGTTGAATTTTGTCAAAGGCTTTCTCTGCATCTATCATATGGCTTTTATCTTTCAATTTGTTAATGTAGTGTATTATATATTATTATAACTAGGTTTTAATATCATCTGTACTTTTAGCATGCTTTGGGTTATATGTGTTTTATTGATTAGATAACTGACAGTAAGCAAACCTAAACTAAATCAGTTTGTTTTCAAACTGATAAGTGATGCTGGAAAAGCCATTGAATAGAGGGGAGTTGGAACAGTTCCTAGATGAAATTGCCTTCTTTCAAGCCACTGTAATAATTAGTACGCATGGCACATCACTGAAAAACAATGTCATATCTACTCTTCATCCAGTCCCTTCCTAAAAAACTGTATACCACAGCCCCATTGACCATTGAAGACTATTTTCAAGAGGAATCAGAAAAACTTACTTTAACCAAGCCTTCTTGACATTAATAGCTAACTGAAATGGTAGGACTTCTGTTGCTTTATTGAATGGCACATGGATACATTCTTTTGTAAAATACACATATTCTTGGGAAGAGAGTGTATAAAGCACATCTTAGAAAGTAACTTTATATTCTTAACACCTTAAAGGAATTTACTATCTAAATGACAATGCTGTGGCAAAATTCCCTTGTAAATGAAACAGCTCTTATATCATGCAACTAATCAGCACCTTATTTGTTCTAAAACATCTGATTTTCACTTATGAAATCTCTTCACAGTGGAATAAATCTGCATTGTTGTCCCATTGGAAAGACAATCTCTGAATTGATAAATACCGCGTAACTCTTGTTTGTATGGCTTCTGTGGGGACTCAGTGGTAAAGAAACTGCCTGCCAATGCAGGAGACATGGATTCAATCCCTGAGTCAGGAAGACACCCTGGAGAAGGAATTGGCAACCTGCTCCAGTATTCTTGCCTGAGAAATCCCATGGACAGGGGAACTGGAGGGCTACAGTCTATAGGGTCACAAAAGAATTGGACACCACTTAGCGACTAAACAACAACAGTTTCTTTCTATAGAGGCTGACACAGAATTAAAAACTAATGATGTTCCCCCTCCCATTCTCTGTGAATCTGCTAGGAAAAGGTTTCATTGAACATGGTTCACCTATCCAAAACTGTTTGGCCTGTCTGATATGCTGTTCCCATTCCACTTGAACAAATTTTGCTTTTTCCCCCTCTTCAATGCAGTTGTTTACTTTCTCTGACCTAATTTCATTTGACCCTAGTCTCTCCAATGCCTTATTGTTGGTTTATATCTTTGTGTATGTGTATAGGTGTTAGGTGTTATACAAGTATTATTTAACAATTGTTGTTTTCATGAATTTGGTGTTTCTTTTTGACTATGATGGCTATGTGTTATTTTTGTGCTTTTTTTTTCCACCATGAGTTTACCTTTTCTCTGCTGCTGCTACTGCTGCTGCCTTTTCTTTATCTGATTTTAAATTCAATCAGCAAAGGCCACTCCAAAAACATCTATTTTGTTCATTCAGCTTCTAACTTATATACTCAATATTTTTGAATGAACAAATGAATGAGTAAATATATTATGTACATTTAATACTCAAGTGTATTTTTAAAAATGAATGATAAAATCCTTTTTATCATAGGGTTTCCCATGACTGCATTTCCATAATTCTAAAATAGTACACTAAATGCACTGCTTCACTGATGGCTCAGATGGCAAAGAATCCACCTGTAATGTGGGAGGCCTGGATTTGATCCCTGGGTTGGGAGGATCCCCTCGAGGAAGGGATGGCAACCCACTCCAGTATTCTTGCCTGGAGAATCCCCAGGGACAGAGGAGCCTGGCGGGCTATAGTACATAGGGTCACAAAGGGTCAGACACGACTGAGCAAATAAGCAAACTAAGCATAGCACAAATGCTTTGCAAGTCATAGCTCCTATTCAATATCCCTTTGTTTTCTTATTTTGTGAGTGACAAGTCTACTGATACCCTAAGACTAGAACTCAGTTTTTCACAAATGCTTTTATCTGGTCACCAAGTAGTACTTACTATTTTCATTTTTTCCCCAGTCTTTATATCTACATCAAAATCACATCTAAACTATGCAACCAAACTATGCATCTAAGCTTTCACATTTGTGCACCAAATCAGACCAAGACTCATCCAAAGAGAGAATAAGCAAAAATGAAGCTATGTTTTACCTTGTATCTCCCACTTGCGTCTACTGAGTTTTCAACACAATGTCTTACTTGCTAAAATTCTTCAGAATGTCTCCTTTAATTGGAAATTGATTTCTAAATATGTAAACAAAGCAAGATTATACTGCAGCCAAAATGTAGATACTTCGGGGAGTTTATTTTAATAGGCTTTTATCTATGTTTCTTGTTTTGGGGTTTTTTCATTTGCAAGTCTGAACTTCTGTGATGTTCTAATCTCAGTAGACATTCAATAAGTGGGAGAAAACAAAAGGCCCAAGTAATACGTCATCCACATTCCATTTAGTGTTGGAATGATAGTTTACCTGTAATTACCTATAATTCATGTCTTTCTAAAATGGTAATGAACTACATTTGTCATATTTAGTAACCACTCATTAATTAGATGGATCTGTAAGTCTATATCATATCTGTTGTGCATCTTATGGAAATCCTTTCCTTAGCCTAAATTCTTTTGAGATTTTAATATTCTGGATTAGCTTTTCAGTTTTACTCTTTTTAATATAGATTTTTCCCCTCCTTGTAAATTAACTAACACATTTTTATTTTCCTAAAGCATAGTAATTATCTGACAGTTACATAGTTTCCATCATCTGTTAGGTGAACCATTCACATCAGACTTTTAACATTCAATGTGGCTTGCCCCAGAATTGATTTGATTACAGCCATCAGTACTGCCCACAAAGGCAAACTGGATAAACTGTGATTTTCCCACCAAGGATAGGAACAGCAGTAGGTTCAGCTCGTTCATTGTCCCTTTCTAGAAGAGGCAAGAAATCAATAAAACAAGTGCTCATCACTAAATTTGTATACCCAGGGAGATGGCAACAGTTAATATCAAAAGAAAAATATAATACACTTAGTAAAAAAGGGGGGAAAGGAGACTTTTTAAAAGTATTTGTTGAAAAACTTTTTTATTAGTTATTTTTCCTGAATATAGACATGCATATTTAGTATTATATGTTTAGTATATTTTAGTAATTTAGTATACTAAATTTAGTATAATTTAGTAATTTTAGTATATTTAGAACTTAAAATTGTTGGAAAATTGGGTAACTGTTTACTCTGAAAGAAATTAAAGTTAATTTTATACAGTTAACAACAGAACCACAAGCAAAAAAACATTTTATTCTAAAGTAATAGGATATAAGTTTAGAACCAAGAAAAGTTAAAAAGTAATTATAGTTTTCCTTTTGTTACAGTTTGAAAAAGAGTAATGTAATTTTTAGAAAGATTTGCTATGAAAATCATGCCATTATTTCTTATGATATTGACATTTTTATCTTTTATACTAACCCATAAGCTCTCCTTCCCACTCTTCAGAAGTTACAAACATTAGAGAGAATAAATGGCCTATAGTCAAAATTGCAAAAATAACTTAAAGGTCAGCCATAGCCTTGTACTTCACAGAGGCAAAATTTTTCTACTAACAGCTTGTTTTAAAAAACAAAAATGTCTATAAATATATAAAGTGAACAAGTTTAGTATCATTGCCCTGACTCAGTGGTAAAGAATATACCTGCTAGAAGGCTTGGGACTAATGGGCGGGGATGGTCCGGAGGGATGGTGTGGGGAGGGAGGGGGAAGGGGGCGTCTGGATTGGGAACTCAGGTACACTTGTGGCTGATTCATGTCAATGTATGGCAAAATGAATACAGTATTGTAAAGCAAAACAAACTAAAAAATGAAAATTTAAACTTAAAAAAAAAAAAAAAAGAATATACCCGCTAATGCAGGAGACTCAGGAAATGCAGGTTTGAGTCCTGGGTTGTAATGATCCCCTGAAGAAGGGAATGGCAACCCACTCTAGTATTCTTGCCTGTAGAATACCATGGACAGAGGAGCCTGGTATGCTACAGTTCATGGAGTCACAAAGGGTTGGGCACAACTGAGCACCTGAACACACCCTGGATACTGAAAACCTAGAAAATGAGATTGCAAAGGATATAGAAACCATTCTTAATTTTTAATATTAGTATTTTCTAACCTTGAAGTGGGCTTCCCAGGTAGCTCAGAGGTTAAAGCATCTGCCTGCAATGCAGGAGAGCTGGGTTCAATCCCTGGGTTGGGAAGATCCCCTGGAGAAGGAAATGGCGACCCACTCCAATATTCTTGCCTGAAAATCCCATGGACAGAGGAGCCTGGTGGGCTATACTCCACACGGTAGCAAAGAGTTGGACACGACTGAGCGACTTCACTTTCAACCTTGAAGTAGAAACCTAAAGATAAAATATATATGTGATTAATACTATAGTGACTAAGTATATAAACTATGACTAGACAGACAAGGTTAAGTTAAAATCCTGTTCTCTTGTGTCATCCTATCTGAGTCTATATAATAAAATGGAGAAATAAGTGTCCTCACTTCATAGTGGAGTGAAAGTCGCTGAGTGATGTCCGACTCTTTTTGACTCCATGGACTATACAGTTTATGGAATTCTCCAGGCCAGAATACTGGAGTGAGTAGCCTTTCCCTTTTCCAGGGATCTTCCCAACCCAGGGATTGAACCCAAGTCTCCCACATTGCAGGTGGATTCTTTTACCATCTGAGTCACAGGGGAAGCCCACCTCATAAGATTAATGCAAAGATAAAATGAAAGCAGGCATGCTGCCCAGTGCCTGGTACAGAAGAAACATTCAATAAATGTTAATTGCTATAATTATATAAACCATAAATTATGAGTTGTTATACAAACATCCTACTAGCTCTCATCCTGACTTTAACTCTAGGACATCTGAAAGGTGCAAGCAAAAGTATAAGGGGAAGAGGAAGGCTGCCTACAAGAGCCTAAAGTCTTTATGCAAAGAGTTCCTTTTTAGTACTGTGGTGACACAAACTCTCTCTCTCTCTGTCTCTCTCACACACATACACAAACACACACACACCTTACATGTTAAAGTAACCTAGGATCATTAAAATGTGGGTTAATAATAATAAATTTTTTAAAGTAGAGTCTCTAAGCCACAGACAAACTTGGTAAAAAATCTGGGGATTTAGATTGATCATGGAGAGTTATATTTAAACATGATTACCATGTTGCCAGTGGGAAGTGCTTCTTAGAATAATCAGGTTTGAGAAGGCTAATAATAGAACACTAGATCTATAGTTGCCTCTGAGTCACTTGGCTGAGGAAGGGGAAAGCTAAGCCCACCATGAGGCATAAATATTGAATGAAGGCCACTTGGAAGCTCACTTTTTTTGAATGATTTCCACTCTTTTCTATTGTAGTTTTCTCTATAAACTATGAAATTATAAAAATCTGTAGCTTCTTGAAGGGATGAGGGCTTTATTTTA
Organism: Neotragus moschatus; assembly: GCA_006410615.1. NCBI lineage: Eukaryota > Metazoa > Chordata > Mammalia > Artiodactyla > Bovidae > Neotragus > Neotragus moschatus. Next base: position 43,414 of record SJYA01000828.1, on the reverse strand, counting down.
TTTATTATCCCCATAGCTTAGCTTAGTTCCTAGCACATCATTAGTGCTCAGTATGAGTTTAGTTGGAGAAGGAAATGAGAACCCACTCAAGCATTCACACCTGAAGAATCCCATGGACAGAGGAGCCTGGTGGGCTACAGTCCATGGGATCACAGAGTCAGACATTACTAAAGTGACTTGGCAGCATCGCAGCAGCATGAGTTTAGCAGGTTAAATAAAGGTTCTGAGTGAGGGAAATAGAACAATGAGGAAAATTCTATTTGTACCCCTACAAGAGACATTGAGATGCTTTTAGGTTTTGTATCTGTGTTGTATGAGTTTCTTTTTTATGTTTTAACTTTTTATTTTTTAGAGGTATAGTCAAATAACAACGCTGTGATAGTGTCAGGTAAACACCAAAGAGCCTCAGCCGTATATATACATGTATCCATTCTCCTCCAAACTCCCTTCCCCTCCTCCAAACTCATAAACATTGAGCAAAGCTCCATGTGCTTATACAGTAGGTCCTTGTTGGTTATCCTTTATAAATATAGCAGTGTGTACATGTCCATCCAAACTCCCCCACTATTCACCCCTGGCAACCATAAGTTTGTTCTATATGAGCTTCTTAAGGATAGAATTCTGTTCATACATTCGAAACATGGATATGGCTCAATAAATTGATTTTGTTGTTGTTTGTTATTTTAAATAATCAAGCACATAAATAATATACTTTTTAATTGTTGCCTTTGTTGTATAAAAACTCTAACTAGCTTCTTTTATTTTAAATCAAATATTATTTTGGAAATGCCTTATTATTTCATAATAAGTTAATAAGTTTGTGTTAACTAGCACTATGATATTTCCATTTTAGTGGAATATTTACTTACAGGCACATTTATCAAATAGTCAAGAATTCATCTAACAAATATTTAGCGTCTGCTTGTCAAAGGCACTTTTCAACTTTAAGGATATAAGACAAGCAAGGTTTCTATTCTTATAAGTTGGATAGTCAGATAAGAAGTAACTAAAACAAATGAACAAGATTAATTTCAAATAGTAATTAATGCTGTGAATTTAAACCAAAAGTTCTCTCTGAGGATATTACTTCTGAGCTGAAATCTGAATGGTGCAAAGGATCCAGTCATAGAGAAATCTATGTCAAGAGAAAACCAAAAACTGTAAAGGTCTCAAAGTGATAATAAACTTTTAATTTTCAAAGACAGAAAGATGCTACCCTAATCAAACTGGAAAATAAGTTACTGCAAGAAGGATTGGAGGACAATTGCTTTATATCAAAACATTCTCTTTTACTGACTTCACAGCATTAATTACTATCAAAATTAGTATTATTAGTATAATTTGAATCCAGTTCTGGGAAGTGGAAGGAGAGAAGAGGGATGGGAACTTGAAAAAGAATCTACTTGAGCCTGATGCTAGGGTCAGAGAATTCCCCTGCAGTGCCTTACAGACCGCTTACAAGTTGAGCTCTAGTGTTACTCTGGCATTTGTCTCTTCTTTATGAAAAGTATCTCACTTAGTGATTCTTGTTGTAAAGGACAGCCCCCAAAGTAGTCCAGAACTTATCCAGACTTACTTAGGAAGATTCTGACCAGGGGAAAACAGAAAATTCATTCATATATAAAGTCATTCATTCATTTAGTTTTTCCATTTATTCTTCCAATAAGCATTTGGTGGTTTATGTTGAAAGCACAGAAATGAAATACAAGAGATTGTAACTCAGTATTATTTCAGCTACCCCTGATTTATTCAGTAAACACTTTCTTTTCTCATCCTAGGTAAAGCTGCTTTTTTATTTCAGAGCTAAAAAAAACCCCACATTAGCATCAAAGAAAACACAGATTTTCTTCAAAGACAGATGATCTTGAATCACTACAAGGTGTCTAGCTACAACAATAGGTTTTAACAGCTGCAGTGAAAGGTCTACTTAACCCAGCTATTTATATACAGATAGTTCTTCCAGAGCACTGAATAAATCCTCTGAAATGAAATTATTTAGTGAGCAGTTAAATGTTGAAATAATGGTATACTAATGCCAGCTAATAAAGAACCCATTAGCACCCCTCATCCCTCAGACCCAACCCACCCCCTTTCTAGTCATCGTTCCCTCCTTTAGCCCTAAGTCCACTAATAAAATTGAGGAAGAAAGGGAGGAGCAAAGACAAGTATTTAATAATAGTGATCTCTGGGATTAGAATATTTATAACTAATAATGAGGATCTTGCTTCCATAGTCGACACTATTGAACTACAGGATTCATATATGAGAATCTTACTAGGGCCAAAAGTTGGAGGGAAGAGTGAGAAATCTGGCATTTAACCAGAATTTCACCACAGGTCAAGAATGAACATTTATTGAGGATATTCTGAGCTTTGTGTATGCTTTCCCATGCTACTTCTTTTCAGCCTTTGGCAATCCTATGACCTGGAAATTATCTACATTTTTCATTTGTAGAAACTGAAACTTGAAGAAATCAGACAATAATGGAAACTTGGATCCAAAACATTATGGTTCTCCTCCTACCTTACCAACTGCTCCTTCTCATTCCCTCTTCTGGGTTCTTTGACCCCCCGAAATACCAGAGTGCCCTGGGCTTAATTCTTGATTGCCTTTTCTCTTTCTCGATCTCAGTCAGCCTCAACAGTTAATGAACTACAATACATCCTGAGGACTTGAAGCTTTGTATCTCTATTTCTATCTGCTTTTTATATTCAACTGCCTCCCTGACATCTCCACTTGAATGTCTAATAGGCATCTCGAATTTTTACATGTCCAGAACTAAACTCCTAATTCTCACAGACCTGAAACCAGTGTTCTTCCTATAGTTTTCCCACCTTTGATGATAATTTCTACCTTTTAAGGGGCTTCCCATGTGGCTCACCAGTAAAGAATTCACCTGCGAATGCAGGAGATACAGGAGGCATGTGTTCAATCCCTGGGTTGGGGAGATCCCCTGGAGAAGGAAATGACAACCCACCCCAGTATTCTTGCCTGGAAAATCTCATGGAGAGAGGAGCCATCTTTTTAAACTGTTCATGATATCCTTGGAACCTCTTTTCCTTTCATCTTTCACAACTAATAAACACATCAGCAAATCTTGTTATTTCTACCCTCATAATAGCAATATAACAGAAACTAATCATATCTCACAAGCTGTATAGCTAAAATCCTAGAGGAAGCCACAGTCTTTTCCCACCTGGATTACTGTAATAGTCTTTCAACTGGCCCTCTGATTCCACCTTGTCTTTCCTACAGTCTGTTCTCAACAGAGCAGTCAGAGTGATGCTTTGAAAACACATGCCACTTCTCTCCCCAGAACTCTGCAAGGTTTTTAATCTCATGTATCAATGAAAACCAAAGTCCTTACTAAGCAAGACAAGGTTTACGTGAACTGGCCCTTCTACCTTACTGTCCTCATCTCTTGCCACTCTCTCCTTTGCTTTGCTCCAGTCACACTAGCCTGCTGTTTCTTGAACATACCAAGGATATTTGTGCCTCAGGGACTTTGCACCTACTGTTTTCTCTGCTTAGAATGCTCTTCCCCACAGGGAACTATATGTGGGAACTGAGCTATATTCCCTCACTTCCTACAGTTCTCCACTCAAAGATTACCAAAAGTGGTTTCCCTGAACATCACAAAGTAGCAACTTTCTCGCCACATAACACCTGGTCTTTATTTTTCCATATTGCATGTGTTGTTATTAGACATACTGTACATTTGACTTATTTTCTATCTCTTACCACTAAGCATAAGTTCCATGGGAACATGGACTTTGTTTTGTTCTTTCTGAATACCTAGCACCTACAACAGTGTCTATCATGTATTACTTTTGAATGAAACCATTATTTTTCATCATTCAAGTAGAGTTGAATATCAGCATTCTCATGGTTTGATTTACTTAGTAGGTTCTCAACAAATATTTGTTCAATTATAAGAATGAATTAAACCTACGACAGCCTAATTCTAAAGTCCATGTTCTTCCTAGTATACGATTCTGCTTCTCTATGAGGCTGCTTTATAACAAAATATTTCCTTCTGGAAATTCTTTTCTTTGTTCAAAATCATAAAGTTTAGTATATTAGTTATAGCTATTTGTACAGCTAGAAAAGTATAACACAAGTATTCTTGTGCTTGGTAATTGTTATGGAATTACCTACCAACAGATAGGGTTTGTCCTTTGTCTCTTAAGAAAATCCAGACTGGATGAGCCAGGTTTGAACTCTAAGCAGTGCCCCAGAATTCAGCTACCTGGCTTAAATGCAGAGCCTTCAGGAGAGCTAGCAGCTGGCCAAGGCATAGCACTCATCACTCTGTTTATAACTCAGACTTTCCTCTTGTAGTAATTTTTAAAATGTATAAGCAAAAAGGTATTTATTTGACTTAGTTATCCTTTGACTTGGAATGGATTTGCCTTCAGTTCTGAAAAATCCAGTATGCAATATATGTATATAATGTGACCTTCTATAACAGTATGTGTGCTCAGTCATTCAGTTGTGTCTAACTTTCTTTGCAACCCCGTAGACTGTAGCCCACCAGGCTCCTCTGTCCATGGGATTCTCCAGGCAGGAACACTGGAATGGGTTACCATACCCTTCTCCATGGGATCCTCCTGACCCATGGATTGAACTCAGTTTCCTGCATCTCCTGCACTGCAGGACGGTTCTTTACCCACTGAGCCATCTTCTATAACAGATAATCCTCCAAATCTCAGGGGGCTACACTGCACATCTTTGTTTCCCATTTATGTTGCAGTACAACACAGGCTGACTGATGGGTTCTCTTCTCATTTTTTATTCAGAGACCCAGACACCTTCCATTTTGTAGTCCTACCTTTCCCTCAGTCCTTAGAATCCTCTTCATTCATTCAGTAGATGAGAGAAGAGAGCAAGGATCTTCTGTGGGAGAATTTGTGTGTGGGTCCTATGTATTAGTTAGAGTTTCCAGAGAAGTAGAACTGGTAGGATATGTGTGTGTGTGGAAAGAGATTTATTATAAGGAATTGGCTCTTGAGATTATGGAGACTGACAAGTCCCAAGACCTGCAGTCAGCAAGCCAGAAACCCAAGAGAGCCAATGGTATAATTCTAGTCTGAAAGCCCAAAGGCTCAAGACCCAGGAAGAGCTGATGTTTCAGTTTGAGTCTGGAGGCAGGAAAAAAAAAACAACGTGCCAGTTCAGACACAGGAGTTCCCTCTTATTCAGGCTTTTTGTTATATTCGGGTCTTCAACTGATTGAATGAGGCCCACTCACATTAAGGACTGAATCAATTGCTTTACACAATCTACTGAATCAAATGTTCATCTCATCCAGAAATAACATCTCACAGACACTCTCAGAATAATGGGATATTCAACTTTGGTGTCTGCCAAAGTCACCCCAAGAGTTGATATCCTTGCAGGAAAAGAGAAAGAGAGTAGAACTACCTTCCAGGTTTTCCTGGGCCAGGCTGGAGTGTGAGGTGCATCACTTCTGCATGCCTTCTCTTGGCCAGATCTCAGGTACATCAGGTTCAGTCACTCANTGTAACTCAGTATTATTTCAGCTACCCCTGATTTATTCAGTAAACACTTTCTTTTCTCATCCTAGGTAAAGCTGCTTTTTTATTTCAGAGCTAAAAAAAACCCCACATTAGCATCAAAGAAAACACAGATTTTCTTCAAAGACAGATGATCTTGAATCACTACAAGGTGTCTAGCTACAACAATAGGTTTTAACAGCTGCAGTGAAAGGTCTACTTAACCCAGCTATTTATATACAGATAGTTCTTCCAGAGCACTGAATAAATCCTCTGAAATGAAATTATTTAGTGAGCAGTTAAATGTTGAAATAATGGTATACTAATGCCAGCTAATAAAGAACCCATTAGCACCCCTCATCCCTCAGACCCAACCCACCCCCTTTCTAGTCATCGTTCCCTCCTTTAGCCCTAAGTCCACTAATAAAATTGAGGAAGAAAGGGAGGAGCAAAGACAAGTATTTAATAATAGTGATCTCTGGGATTAGAATATTTATAACTAATAATGAGGATCTTGCTTCCATAGTCGACACTATTGAACTACAGGATTCATATATGAGAATCTTACTAGGGCCAAAAGTTGGAGGGAAGAGTGAGAAATCTGGCATTTAACCAGAATTTCACCACAGGTCAAGAATGAACATTTATTGAGGATATTCTGAGCTTTGTGTATGCTTTCCCATGCTACTTCTTTTCAGCCTTTGGCAATCCTATGACCTGGAAATTATCTACATTTTTCATTTGTAGAAACTGAAACTTGAAGAAATCAGACAATAATGGAAACTTGGATCCAAAACATTATGGTTCTCCTCCTACCTTACCAACTGCTCCTTCTCATTCCCTCTTCTGGGTTCTTTGACCCCCCGAAATACCAGAGTGCCCTGGGCTTAATTCTTGATTGCCTTTTCTCTTTCTCGATCTCAGTCAGCCTCAACAGTTAATGAACTACAATACATCCTGAGGACTTGAAGCTTTGTATCTCTATTTCTATCTGCTTTTTATATTCAACTGCCTCCCTGACATCTCCACTTGAATGTCTAATAGGCATCTCGAATTTTTACATGTCCAGAACTAAACTCCTAATTCTCACAGACCTGAAACCAGTGTTCTTCCTATAGTTTTCCCACCTTTGATGATAATTTCTACCTTTTAAGGGGCTTCCCATGTGGCTCACCAGTAAAGAATTCACCTGCGAATGCAGGAGATACAGGAGGCATGTGTTCAATCCCTGGGTTGGGGAGATCCCCTGGAGAAGGAAATGACAACCCACCCCAGTATTCTTGCCTGGAAAATCTCATGGAGAGAGGAGCCATCTTTTTAAACTGTTCATGATATCCTTGGAACCTCTTTTCCTTTCATCTTTCACAACTAATAAACACATCAGCAAATCTTGTTATTTCTACCCTCATAATAGCAATATAACAGAAACTAATCATATCTCACAAGCTGTATAGCTAAAATCCTAGAGGAAGCCACAGTCTTTTCCCACCTGGATTACTGTAATAGTCTTTCAACTGGCCCTCTGATTCCACCTTGTCTTTCCTACAGTCTGTTCTCAACAGAGCAGTCAGAGTGATGCTTTGAAAACACATGCCACTTCTCTCCCCAGAACTCTGCAAGGTTTTTAATCTCATGTATCAATGAAAACCAAAGTCCTTACTAAGCAAGACAAGGTTTACGTGAACTGGCCCTTCTACCTTACTGTCCTCATCTCTTGCCACTCTCTCCTTTGCTTTGCTCCAGTCACACTAGCCTGCTGTTTCTTGAACATACCAAGGATATTTGTGCCTCAGGGACTTTGCACCTACTGTTTTCTCTGCTTAGAATGCTCTTCCCCACAGGGAACTATATGTGGGAACTGAGCTATATTCCCTCACTTCCTACAGTTCTCCACTCAAAGATTACCAAAAGTGGTTTCCCTGAACATCACAAAGTAGCAACTTTCTCGCCACATAACACCTGGTCTTTATTTTTCCATATTGCATGTGTTGTTATTAGACATACTGTACATTTGACTTATTTTCTATCTCTTACCACTAAGCATAAGTTCCATGGGAACATGGACTTTGTTTTGTTCTTTCTGAATACCTAGCACCTACAACAGTGTCTATCATGTATTACTTTTGAATGAAACCATTATTTTTCATCATTCAAGTAGAGTTGAATATCAGCATTCTCATGGTTTGATTTACTTAGTAGGTTCTCAACAAATATTTGTTCAATTATAAGAATGAATTAAACCTACGACAGCCTAATTCTAAAGTCCATGTTCTTCCTAGTATACGATTCTGCTTCTCTATGAGGCTGCTTTATAACAAAATATTTCCTTCTGGAAATTCTTTTCTTTGTTCAAAATCATAAAGTTTAGTATATTAGTTATAGCTATTTGTACAGCTAGAAAAGTATAACACAAGTATTCTTGTGCTTGGTAATTGTTATGGAATTACCTACCAACAGATAGGGTTTGTCCTTTGTCTCTTAAGAAAATCCAGACTGGATGAGCCAGGTTTGAACTCTAAGCAGTGCCCCAGAATTCAGCTACCTGGCTTAAATGCAGAGCCTTCAGGAGAGCTAGCAGCTGGCCAAGGCATAGCACTCATCACTCTGTTTATAACTCAGACTTTCCTCTTGTAGTAATTTTTAAAATGTATAAGCAAAAAGGTATTTATTTGACTTAGTTATCCTTTGACTTGGAATGGATTTGCCTTCAGTTCTGAAAAATCCAGTATGCAATATATGTATATAATGTGACCTTCTATAACAGTATGTGTGCTCAGTCATTCAGTTGTGTCTAACTTTCTTTGCAACCCCGTAGACTGTAGCCCACCAGGCTCCTCTGTCCATGGGATTCTCCAGGCAGGAACACTGGAATGGGTTACCATACCCTTCTCCATGGGATCCTCCTGACCCATGGATTGAACTCAGTTTCCTGCATCTCCTGCACTGCAGGACGGTTCTTTACCCACTGAGCCATCTTCTATAACAGATAATCCTCCAAATCTCAGGGGGCTACACTGCACATCTTTGTTTCCCATTTATGTTGCAGTACAACACAGGCTGACTGATGGGTTCTCTTCTCATTTTTTATTCAGAGACCCAGACACCTTCCATTTTGTAGTCCTACCTTTCCCTCAGTCCTTAGAATCCTCTTCATTCATTCAACAGATGAGAGAAGAGAGCAAGGATCTTCTGTGGGAGAATTTGTGTGTGGGTCCTATGTATTAGTTAGAGTTTCCAGAGAAGTAGAACTGGTAGGATATGTGTGTGTGTGGAAAGAGATTTATTATAAGGAATTGGCTCTTGAGATTATGGAGACTGACAAGTCCCAAGACCTGCAGTCAGCAAGCCAGAAACCCAAGAGAGCCAATGGTATAATTCTAGTCTGAAAGCCCAAAGGCTCAAGACCCAGGAAGAGCTGATGTTTCAGTTTGAGTCTGGAGGCAGGAAAAAAAAAACAACGTGCCAGTTCAGACACAGGAGTTCCCTCTTATTCAGGCTTTTTGTTATATTCGGGTCTTCAACTGATTGAATGAGGCCCACTCACATTAAGGACTGAATCAATTGCTTTACACAATCTACTGAATCAAATGTTCATCTCATCCAGAAATAACATCTCACAGACACTCTCAGAATAATGGGATATTCAACTTTGGTGTCTGCCAAAGTCACCCCAAGAGTTGATATCCTTGCAGGAAAAGAGAAAGAGAGTAGAACTACCTTCCAGGTTTTCCTGGGCCAGGCTGGAGTGTGAGGTGCATCACTTCTGCATGCCTTCTCTTGGCCAGATCTCAGGTACATCAGGTTCAGTCACTCAGCTGTGTCCGACTCTTTGCGACCCCATGAACTGCAGCACACCACGCCTCCCTGTCCATCACCAACTCCCAGAGCTTACTCAAACTCATGTCCATTGAGTTGGTGGTGCCATCCAGCCATCTCATCCTCTGTCGTCCCCTTCTCCTTCCACCTTCAATCTTTCCCATCATCAGGGTCTTTTCAAATGAGTCAGCTCTTTGCATCAGGTGGCCAAAGTCTTGGATTTTCAGCTTCAACATCAGTCCTTCCAATGAATATTCAGGACTGATCTCCTTTAGGATGGACTGGTTGGATCTCCTTGCAGTCCAAGGGACTCTCAAGAGTCTTTTCCAACACCACAGTTCAAAAGCATCAATTCTTCGACACTCAAGTACTTTCTTTATAGTCCAGCTCTCACATCCATGCATGACTACTGGAAAAACCATAGCCTTGACTAGATGGACATTTGTTGGAAAAGTATTGTCTCTGCTTTTTAATATGCTGTCTAGGTTGGTCAAACTTTCCTTCTAAGGAGCAAGCAACTTTTAATTTTATGGCTGCAGTCATCATCTGCAGTGATTTTGGAGCTCAGGTACATGGTCCCATCTAAATACAAGGGGACTAAGAACAGGTAATTCCTGGGTAAGCAGCTATTTCTTAGCAACATGGCCAGTTTATCTACTGGAAGAAAACATAAATCTTTGGAAGACAGCTTGATTTCTGATATTCTCATTTGAAAGTTTATCTTTTACATCACAAAGTATAGAATTACATCTCTGCATTACTATCATTGTCATCAGTGTTGTGAATGAAGAGAATATGCTGAAATACTTGGAAAGCATGTTCAGATTATCTCATAAGTAAAAAACAGCAAATATCCACTTTTCAGGCCACTAGATTAACATTTGTTTGGGAATAGTTTCTAGGCAACAAATTCACAATGGTCTGTCCCACTGTATAAAATGTGTATTCTATCTTACAGTGATCCCTAACTCACTCCTTAACCCCTTGAGTTCAAACAAGACCTAGTACCAATGAATAACATACCAATCTGAAGATACTTAGCATCTTGAACTATATCCTGATTGCTTAGGGTCTCTTTTGCTTCCCGAGTTTTTGAACAGTGCTGGAACTCAACCATTCTACACAACCACATGCCCTCAGAAGTAAAGGGGAGAAATCTTTACTAAGCCATAAGGGCACCTTTGTTTCAATCTCCCACATTCCATATATATACATGTAGCCTTAGAACCCTCCAATTTTCTTACCCAATATTTCTCTCCAATAAAAATATTCTTTAACTCCTTCAAACAATTTCATGCTGGCAAAATTAGCATTTCTTTGCATTCTCAGTTGCAATTTTGCTCTGTGACATCAAAATTGCTTTGATAATGCTGTGACTCTTACAGCATTAAGACAGTTCCTTTGGTCTGTGAAGGAACCCAGTGATTCTGTTTTTGATTTTGATTTTGATTTTCTTTTAGTCATATCAAGAGTAAGTAAGAATGAACTTCCTACTTACCTAGGAAGAACATCCTACAAGTGTGCTCTTGTTGGAAATAGGACCAAAATTTAAAGGATCATTTATTCGTGCATTTACCAAATATGTTCTTAGCACCTATCCACCATTCTCCAGTTGCTGCAGATTACCTCAATGACTATAACAGACAAAAATCCTTGCTTTGGGGAGTCTATTATCTACAGTCTACTATTTGGCTTCCTAGGTGGAGCAGAAGTAAAGAAGCTGCCTGCCAGTGCAGGAGATGCAAGAAACTGGAGTTCAATCCCTGGGTTGGGAAGATTCTTTGGAGTAGGAAATGGCAACCCAGTCCAATATTCTTTCCTGGAAAATTCCATGGACAGAGGAGCCTAGCGGGCTACAGTCCAGGGGGTTGCAGAGTTGGACATGAGTGAGCACACACATTTGTCAAGAACTACATGGCAGATAGGAATTAGTGAGGGGGAAGCTCAAACAGAGCCTGGAGACCATCATACCCCAATTTTTTAACACATTAAAACTACAGGTTCTCTAGTATAGATTATTACCTCCAAGCCCCTCTTCTAAGAATTGCCTTGTGGTCATCAGGAGATAGGCTTTCATGATGAGTAGGGGTGAAGGGATCTAGAAATATCTATCAGGGAAAGGAAAAAATGATAACAGCTAGCCAACTTTAAAAAGTGGTTCAGTGTTTATCCAATAAAATATTAAGAAACTATAAAAGGTAATATAACTTATCCAGAGAACTAAAACACTTAAGAATTATAAACATTTCTCAGTATTTGCTGAGAAGTCTCCTTTATTTCTCTAATTACAAATGTATAGCACAATCTTATCACAAAAAGGATGAACTAATAAACCTCATCCTATGTCTGTCTAAGAAGTAAGGAACACTGAGATCTAACATGGCAAGCATGCTAAATGATTCTGGAATAGAAAGCAAGCATTCCATCTAGACATGGAACAACAGACTGGTTCCAAATAGAAAAAAGAGTACATCGAGGCTGTATATTGTCACCCTGCTTATTTAACTTATATGTAGAGTACATCATGAGAAACTCTGGGCTGGAAGAAGCTGGAAAATTGTTGGGAGAAATATCAATAACTTCAGATATGCAGATGACACCACCCTTATGGCAGAAAGTGAAGAACTAAAGAGCCTCTTGATGAAAGTGAAAGAGGAACGTGAAAAAGTTAGCTTAAAGCTCAACATTCAGAAAACGAAGTTCATGGCATCTGGTCCCATCACTTCATGGGAAATAGATGGGGAAACAGTGGAAACAGTGTCAGACTTTTTTTGGGGGGGGCTTCAAATTCACTGTAGATGGTGATTGCAGCCATGAAATTAAAAGATGCTTACTCCTTGGAAGGAAAGTTATGACCAACCTAGACAGCATGTTGAAAAGCAGAGACAATACTTTGCCAACAAATGTCTGTCTAGTCAAGGCTATAGTTTTTCCAGTAGTCATGTATGGATGTGAGGTTGGACTATAAAGAAAGCTGAGCACCGAAGAATTGATGCTTTTGAACTGTGGTGTTGGAGAAGACTCTTGAGAGTCCCTTGGACTGCAAGGAGATCCAACCAGTCCATCCTAAAGGAAATCAGTCCTGGGTGTTCATTGGACTGATGTTGAAGCTGAAACTCCAAGACTTTGGCCACCTGATGTGAAGAGCAGACTCATTTGAAAAGACCCTGATGCTGGGAAAGATTGAGGGCACGAGGAGAAGGGGACAACAGAGGATGAGAGGATTGGATGGCATCACTGATTCAATGGCATGAGTTTGAGTAAACTCCGGGAATTGGTGATGGACAGGGAGGCCTGGCATGCTGCGGTTCATGGGGTTGCAGAGAGTCGGACATGACTGAGCAACTGAACTGAAGTGATTATTTGTCTGCTTAATGTTTTGGACCCATGACAGATCTGTCTCTTAAAAAGTTTATTTCTTAATCAACTAGTTCTAGCATTCTCATGATAGCATCATCAAGTTCATTTTAATTTTTAAAATGTTATTGACATAGGGAACCAATATTACCCTAAATAATTTCCTTACTTGTTATGAAAAATTGAAACTAAAGATGAATTTAGCAAGTTAGCTATATCAGACTGAGACAGATTATGTTTCGAATGACCACAATAAGATCTTTTTATGCACAATTTCTTCTCTCAATAGGATGTTGACATTTATCTCATCAAAGTTTGGATTTATAGTTCATACATTTGAATATGGTATGGCCAAAGACTATAGCAGAAATGACACTAAGTGACATCTAAGGCTAGGTCATAAGATGTTCCTGGTTCCTTTGGGAAGATTGCTCTTAGAACCCAGTCAGCATGCTATGAGGAAACCAAACAGCCAAACAGAAACCACATGTAGGTCGGCATTCTAACTGATAGCCTAAGAGCACTTTCAGCTAAAATCCAGCATCACCATCAGATACATGAGTGAGAAACCTCTGAATTGACTCCAGTTCCCACCACTGTCCTACTGAAACAGGATTTTAAGGTATTATTGTATACAGAAATAGATAACTAGAAAGGATTTTAGTGCCTCGAATTACCATACTATCACAAAATCTTAAAGTATGTGGCATTGGCCTTTGAATATTAGCAGGCAGAAACTGGAAGCGTATTGGAAAACTGTTAGCGAGAGCCTAGATGAATGCTGGTGACAGTCTAGAAGGGCAAATGTTAGTGGAAGCCTGAAGAAGCACCAAGTAGGCTCTCGGAGGGGGGGGGGGGGCAGGGGAAACTAAAGGAAATGTGGTTAGAAGCAAGAGGAAAGGAGACCTTTGTAATATAGTGCAAGATTATCTTGCAACATTATTGCTGCAGTAACCTGGAAAATACTAAATGTAAATGATGNAAGGGAGGGGCCGGGGGGGGGGGGGGGGGTCAGGGGAAACTAAAGGAAATGTGGTTAGAAGCAAGAGGAAAGGAGACCTTTGTAATATAGTGCAAGATTATCTTGCAACATTATTGCTGCAGTAACCTGGAAAATACTAAATGTAAATGATGATATTACTAAGATTTCCAAGTATAATATGACAGGTGTTACCTAGCTTCTTCTTCCTATCTATGACAAAATGTGAGTGAACAGAGATCAGCAAAAAATGAACTATTTTGAGGTATCTGTTTTGGTAGAAACACCCCCAACTTGGACTAAAAGAGAGACAGAAAAGGATCTTTGGGGCCCCTGAGCTTTTATGGAGAGAAGAAAGGCATAAGCAGTTTCTCATGTGAAGAGAAGGATCATCAGAGGGAGAGGCTAAGAGTCTAGAGTGTAGAACCAACAGGGAACGGGTACAGTGTACTAGGACTGAGCCATAATCAAGAAATGGGTGACTTCCTCCAGGCTGGATTTTAGAATTTCTATGGGATAATAACTGCCGTGCACCTTCCATTTTCCCTCTCTAGTGGTTATCCTATACCTGTGCAAAGATAAAGATTTTCATTCAATATTAAGAGAGCAAGAGGGAGTTCCTAACCCAGCCTGAGGAAGGAAACACAAAAGTCCATTTCAATGAATTAGGTGATCTGTGAGCTGAGTCATAAGGATGAAGCAGAGCCCAGGTAATAGACACTAGGAAAGAAGGGAGCAAAGCAAAGGCATTCTAGGCCCAGAAGACAGCTAAACTAATAGCAGACAGACAATAAATAGTGTGATGCATGGGGAGAGATGCAAATCATTTGGTATTGCCAGAACATATAGCACAAGTGAGGGCTAGTGGAAATTATGCCACAAAGGTAAACAGTTGAGGGAGAAGGAAATGGCCCCCCACTCCAGTATTCGTATGTTGAGTTTTAAGCCACTTTTTCACGCTTCTCTTTCACTTTCATCAAGAGGCTTTTTAGTNCTGATCGCTGAGGAAGGCTTTCTTATCTCTCCCTGATATTCTTTGGAACTCTGCATTCAGATACTTATATCTTTCCTTTTCTTCTTTGCTTTTTGCTTCTCTTCTTTTCACAGCTATTTGTAAGGCCTCTTCAGACAGCCATTTTGCTTTTTTTGCATTTCTTTTTCTTGGAGATAGTCTTGATTCCTGTGTCCTGTACAACGTCATGAGACTCTGTCCATAGTTCATCAGGCACTCTGTCTATCAGATCTAATCCCTTAAATCTGTTACTTCCACTGTATAGTCATAAGGGATTTGATTTAGATCATACCTGAATCATCTAGTGGTTTTCTCCACTTTCTTTAAGTCTGAATTTGGTAATAAGGAGTTCATGATCTGAGCCTGATCTTGTTTTTGCTGTCTGTATAGAGTTCCTCCATCTTTGGCTGCAAAGAATTAATTAATCTGATTTCAGTGTTGACCATCTGGTGATGTCCTTGTTTAGAGTCTTCTCTTGTGTCATTGGAAGAGGGTGTTTGCTATGACCAGTGTGTTCTCTTGCCAGAACTCTATTAGCCTTTGCCCTGCTTCATTCTGTATTCCAAGGCCAAATTTGCCTGTTACTTCAGGTGTTTCTTGACTTCCTACTTTTGCATTCCAGTCCCCTATAATGAAAAGGACATCTTTTTTGGGTTAGTTCTAGAAGGTCTTGTAAGTCTTCATAGAACTATTCAACTTCAGCTTCTTCAGTGTTACTGGTTGGAGCATAGACTTGGATTACCGTGATATTGAATTATTTGCCTTGGGAAATGAATAGAGATCATTCTGCCATTTTGAGATTGCATCCAAGTACTGCATTTTGGACTCTTTTGTTGTCTATGATGGCTACTCCATTTCTTCTAAGGGATTCTTGCCGACAGTAGTAGATATAATGGTCATCTGAGTTAAATTCATCCATTCCAGTCCATCTTAGTTCACTGATTCCTAGAATGTCGATGTTCACTCTTGCTATCTCCTGTTTGACCGCTTCCAATTTTCCCTGGAAATTAGAGAACTGACTCATTTGAAAAGACCCTGATGCTGGGAAAGATTGAGGGCCTGAAGAGAAGTGGACAACAGAGAGTGAAATGGTTGGATGGCATCACCAACACGATGGACTGGTGATGCCAACTGTATAGATGCAAACTCTATACAGACAGCAAAAACAAGACCAGGGAGGCCTGGCATGCTGTGGTTCATGGGGTCACAAAGAGTCGGACACGACTGAGTGACTGAACTGAGCTGAACTGATGCAATATTACTCTTTACAGTATCGAACCCTGCTTCCATAACCAGTCCCATCCACAACTGGGTGTTCTCTTAGCTTTTGCTCTATCCCTTCATTCTTTCTGGAGTTATTTCTCCACTGATCTCCAGTAGCATATTGGGTACCTACCAACCTAGGGAGTTCCTCTTTCAGTCTCCTATCTTTTTGCCTTTTCATACTGTTCATGGGGTTCTCAAGGCAAGAATACTGAAGTGGTTTGCGACTCTCTTCTCCAGTGGACCACATCCTGTCAGAACTCTCCACCATGACCCGTCCCTTTTGGGTGGCCCCACACGGCATGGCTTAGTTTCATTGAGTTAGACAAGGCTGTGGTCCATGTGATCAGATTTGGCTAGTTGTCCGTGATTGTGGTTTTAGTCTGTCTGCCCTCAGATGCCCTCTCTCAGCGCTTACCATCTTACTTGGGTTTCTCTTACCTTGGACGTGGGGTAGCTCCTCTCAGCCGCCACCCCGACTTGGATGTGGAGTAGCTCCTCCTGGCCATCACAGCCGCCGTGCTCCTGTGCCATCGCAGCTGCCGCGCTCATATATAGATCATGTAATACAACATTATATGCCAGGTATATCTCAATAAAAGTTAAATAAAAGTTTTTTAAAAAGGTAAACAAGGTTGAAAAGACAAAAGGTCTCTAAGTCAGTATATTCGAAACTCATTTGAAGACACATTCATTGTTTTTTCCATATGTGTAAATTAAATTTTTGTTTTTCTATTTTTCTTATCTTCAGTAATAACATCTGTGAAATCATGAGTTATGTGCTATTTAATTGACCATTTGTTGGAACTTACATTAAAATAATTCTTAAAACTCTTAAATTAAAACAGTCTTCCATGAATTACTTGAAATGATACCACTTATCACACTATACGCTTTGGGACTATTCACCTATATAAATAACAAAGAATCACTGAACTGTTTTGTGTGGTGGAGTAACATGATTAAATTTGCATTACAGAGAACAATCCAGCAACAGTGCAGAAAATGGATTTGAGGAAGAAGAGGTTGATCTCAAGGCGACCAGTTAGGGTACACTTAAGTTACCTAGGCAAGAAATTATAGGGGTCCAAATTAGGACATCAAAAATAGGTGTTATTTCAAGTACTTGCCAGGTAGTAATTAGGTCCCAGGAATTCAGTAGTTGACATGGCTGACAAAGTCCCTGACCACATAGTTTATATTCCAATTGAGGAGGTTTACATTCTAGTTGAGAGTGTAGGAGGAGATAAACAATAAGCAAGGAAGGGTACAAAGGTAAGTAATCTCAAGTAAATAAAATAGAAAAATGATGTATTGGAGGGTAACTAACTGGAGGAGGTAGTGGGCAGTGAAGTATAGATGGGGTGAGGGCTGGATAGTTTGATTACTTTAAGTTAGGGATCAGAATTGACTTTTCTGAAGAGATGACTTTTGAGTTGAGACTCAATAATGGGAAGGAGCTGACTATGAGTAGGAGAGAGGGAGAAAACTGAATTTTTGAAATATATGATAGATAGAGTCAGGTAGTTGAGATACCAACTAGATAAGAGAGAAGGAAGATTCAAGGATTACCTAATTTCAGATTTACTCTATTTATCGGAACTTTTATGTTCTGCAAAACTGGAACTTTTTCCAAATTCCATGTAGCTGTACTTTACTTTCACTCTAATTCTCTGTTAATTAACGATATCTATCACATTTGAATATTGGGCCTATCTTTTAAAAAAAATTTATTATTCATCACCCTTTGTTTTAATGCCAAAAATCACCATCCAAAATGTGTTCACATTTTCATCTCAAATAAAGCAATGGCCTATTTGGTTGTCAAGTCTACCCTGGTATCAACTATATAAAATATGCTTTTAAAAACCATGAACAAAAGTTTTGAATTGGTGAATTTAAATGAAAATTTATGAATGGAAAAAAAAATCTGCTGATTTCTTCCCAAATAAATTAATATAATCCCCTAGGGTTTGTTTAATGCAATTTTATGCTAAATATATTCAATATTATGTTGAAGTGATGGCTTCCTTTAGCAGTGTTGCAGACTACATACAAAAAGCATTTAATTATGAATGCCATAATTTGCTCAATTGATGCCTCTCTTTTATCTGCAAACCATAGATAATTTTCCCTAAATAAATGCAACCATGAAAATAATATTTAAAACAGAAAATAAAAAAGTACTTGCTTGATATAAACCAAACACTGCATAGTCAAAATTAACTGCCCTCATGGCAAATAAGCATCTTGTAAATTCAAATTGCAAAAGCATCATCTGTTCATTTAGGAGCTATTTCCCAGATAAGATTTAGAGGCTGTATTTTTATAAACAACTTGGGGATTTTATTTTCAATGTGAAGCTGATTTTAAAGTAATATTAAAATTATACTCATTTGTATATTTTTAATACTTTTTAGCAAGCCATTACATGATAACCAATGGCATCTGATTTTATGTCCAATGAATTCAAAAGGAGTATAAATTTCATTCTCCTACCCCAAGCCAGATTTTATTTCAAAGACAGAGCTTATTGTCTCAAAAGGAGTTCCCCAATGGAAAAGATAATGAAGTGGAGAAAAACACTTAGAAATTTCAACCCTCTCTCTCTTTTTTTTTTTTTTTTCATTTGTCTTGTATGAATTCATGTTCTTAACTCTCACAGTTGTTCAAGTTTGCACTGTTAATTTTTCATTTTCCTTTTACAAATATTTTGTTTTTATTGAAATATAGTTGACTTAAAATGTTGTATTAGTTACAGATTGTACAGAAAATTCAGTTATATATACATATATATTTTTTCAGACTCTTTTCCCTTATAGGTTATTACAAAATATTGAATTCCCTTTGCTATACAGCAGGTCTTTGTTGGTTATCTATTTTATGTATAGTAGTGTGTATACGTTGCACTTTCCAGGTGGAGCTAGTGGTAAAGAATCTGCCTGCCAATGCAGGAGACATAAGAGACATGGGTTTGATCCCTGCTTTGAGAAGATCCCCTTGAAGAGGGCGTGGCCACCAATTCCAGTATTCTTGCCTGGAGACTCCCATGGACAGAAGAGCTTGGTGGGCTATATAGTCCATAGTGTCGCAGAGTCAGACATGACTGAAGTGACTTGACACACATACACAGTGTGTGCTAATACTAAACCCCTAATTTATCTCTCCCCCTGCTTTCCCCTTTGATAACCTTGTAGTTGAATATTTACAAGTTTCTTTTCTTTTCTATGTCTGTGGGTCTGTTTCTGTTTTTAGTATAAATTCATTTGTATCTTTTTTTTTTTTTTAGATTCCACATAAAAGCAATATCATGTATTTATCCTTCTCTTTCTGGCTTACTTCACTCAGTATGACAGTCTCTAGTTCCATCCCTGTTGTTGCAAATGGCATTATTTCATTCTTTTTTGTAGCTGAGTAGCAGTCCATTATATAAATATCTTACTTTGTTGATGAACATTTGGTACACTTCCATGTCTTGGCTATTTTAAATAGTGCTTCAGTGAACACTGGAGTGCATGTATCTTTTTGAATTATGGTTTCCAAATCCAGATACATGCCTAGTAGAGGGATTGCTGAGTCATATGGTAGTTCTATTTTTAGTTTTGTAAGGAGCTCCTACTGTTCTTCATAGTGGCTGTATCAATTTACGTTCCCACCAACAATGCAAGAGGGTTTACTTTTCTTCACACCCTCTCCAGTGGTTATTACTTGTAGACTTTTTCATAACAGCTATTTGAACCACTGTGAGGTGATAATTCATTGTAGTTTTGATTTGCATTTCTCTAATAATTAGTGAAGTTGAGCATCTTTTCATGTGCCTTTTGTACATCTTGTATGTCTTCTTTGGAGAAATGTCTGTTAAGCTCTTCTGCCTATTTTTGAATTGAATTGTTTGTTTTAGATATTGAGTTGTATAAGCTGTTTATATATTTCACAGATTAATCCTTTCCTAGTATTATGTCTTTCTGTTACATTTCTAACTTTATACCACTGCCAGGATATGGGTCATTTTATGATCCGTGTCTTTTTCTCCAGCTGTTCAAGGGTCTGAGTCAGGTGGTGAACACTGACTTGGACCACAAACTACAAAAGGGTAAACTCTGTGTAATGGCCATCACAGAAGAGGCCAGGGTGGTGAAGAAACAGCAGTTAACCACTTATGTGCTTTAAACATGGAAGGAACTAAGAATGAATCTGGTTTGATTTTTATCCAACCAAGATTCCCACTTCCACTTATAACAAAATGGACAAGATCTACTCAGGGATGTGTCTTCTTAACAACTCAGGGCTCCCTGGCCCTTAAAGCTCAAAACCCTTACCTCACAGTTCTGCTCTGAATTCTAGTAAGTGTTCAGAAAAACAAAGTTACTTTTGATATGCTTACTGCTGAGATTGCTGTTTATAGAGATTCTTTATCACTTTAAAATACACACCTTCCATGAGTTTTAAATGAAAGATTTATATAAACAGTTTTCAAAAGCAAGCCAAGAATTCTTTTCCTATTCCTTATACCTATTTTTCAAGTTTATTGAGTTATGCATGCTAATAAATTTGGAATATAATGTTGGAGTAGCTAGACTATGGTAAAAAGAGCTACAACCTCGGGATAAGAGAACTTTTGTTTGAGTCCCACTTCTACTGATTATTTTGGTTGAATTACTTACACTCCCAAATACTACAACCTACCTTTGCACCTTGGTTTCTACCATTCCCCTCATGGATCTCCCAGCCATCAGTTGGCAGCTACTCCATTCTCCCATGCCATCAGTACTTCCTTTTACTATATCTTTATTTATATGTGTCTCCTCTGCTTGCAATGCATATCACTGATTTCTACTTGTCTAATTTCTACCCATTCTCCAATTCTCAAACCTTTTCTCAGAGTTTATTTAATTTTCCACTGAGGCCCACAAAATTTCTTAAATTGTACACGTGTTATAGTATATCTGATCACATGTTTCCTGTCTATATCTTCTCAACAGGATGGACCTTATTTGATCATTCTCTTACTCCAGTGTCTTGATGTGATATGTATATTTATTGAAAGACAGGGTGAATGAATGAATAGCCAAAGGAATCTTTATTTTCTTGTTAGTAAAATGGGGAATAGCACTTACCTTACAGATTACACTGTTACATGTAATTAGATATTGTCAATGAATACCCTCTGTAAACAATAACATACCACAAAAAGTAAAATATTTTAATACTATCCTATTAGAGGAGCTAAATTCTTGTTTCAAAATTCAGGTTTAAATTAAAGAAAGTAGGGGGAACCACTAGGCCATTCGAGTATGACCTGAATCTAATCCCGTATGATTATACAGTGGAGGTGACAAACAAATTCAAGGGATTAGATCTGGTAGACAGAGTGCCTGAAGAACAATGGATAGAGGTTCAGAACACTGTATGAGACGTGGTAACCAAAGCCATCCCAAAGAAAAAGAAATGCAAGGCAAAGTGGTTGTCTGAGGAGGCCTTAAAAATATCTGAGAAGAAAAGATAAGCAAAAGAAAAAGGAGAAAGGGAAAGATATATCCAACTGAATGCAGTTCCAGAGAATAGTAAGGAGAGATAAGCCATCTTAAGTGAATAATGTGCAGAAATGTAGGAAAAAAATAGAATGGGGAAGATTAAAGATCTTTTCAAGAAAACTTGAGATGCCAAGTGAACATTTCATACAAAGATGAGCACAATAAAGGACAGAAACAGCAAAGACCTAACAGAAGCAGAAGAAATTAAGAAGAGATGGTATGAATACACAGAAAAGCTATACAAAAAAAGTCTGAATGACTTAGATAACTACAATGATGTAGTCACTCACCTAGAGGCAGACACCCTGGAGTGTGAAGTCAAGTGGGCCTTAGGAAGTACTGCAAACCTAGTGGGGGTGATGGAATTCCAGTTGAGCTATTTCAAATCCTAAAAGATGATGCTGTGAAAGTGCTGCACTCAATATGCCAGCAAATTTGGAGAACTCTTCAGTGGCCACAGGACTAGAAAAGGTCAGTTTTCATTTCAACCCCAAAGAAGAACAATGCCAAAGAATGTTCAAACTAATGCACAATTGCATTCATCTCACATGCTAGCAAAATAATGTTCAAAATCCTTCAAGTGAAGCTTCAATAGTATGTGAACCAAGAACTTCCAGATTTACAAGCCAGATTTAGAAACGGCAGAAGAACCAGAGATCAAATTTTAAATATCTGTTGGATCATAGAAAAAGCAAGGAAATTCCAGAAAAATATATACTTCTGCTTTATTGACTACTCTAAAGCCTTTGACTATGTGGATCATGACAAACTGTGGAAAATTCTCAAAGAGATGGGAGTAACAGACTACCTTACCTGTCTCCTGAGAAACCTGTATGCAAGTAAAGAAGTGAAGCTTAGAATAAGACATGGAACAATGGACTGGTTCAAAACTGGGAATGGAGTACATAAAGTCTGTATATTGTCATCCTGCTTATTCAGCTTCTATTCAGAGAACATGCAATATGCCAGGCTGGATGAATCACAAGCTGGAATCAAGTTACAGGGAGAAATATCAATAACCTCAGATCTGCAGATGATAACACCCTAATGGCAGAAAGCCAAGAGGAACTAAAGAGCTTCTTGATGAAGGTGAATAAGAGTGAAAAACTAGCTGAATACTCAACATTCAAAAAACTAAGATCATGCATCCAGTCCTATCACTTCATGGCAAGTAGATGGGGGAAAAAGTGGAAACAATGACAGATTTTATTTTCTTGGGCTTCAAAATCATTGTGAACAGTGACTGCAGCCATGCAGTTAAAAGACACTTGTTCCTTGGAAGGAAAGTTATGACAAACCTAGGCAGTATATTAAAAATCAGAGACATCTCTTTGCTGACAAAGGTCTGTCTAGTCAAAGCTGTGGTTTTTCCAGTAGTCATGTACGGATGTTAGAGTTGGACCATAAAGAAGACTGAGTGCCAAAGAACTGATGCTTTTGAATTGTGGTGCTGGAGAAGACTCTTGAGAGTCCCTTGGACAGCAAGGAGCTCAATCCTCAAGGAAGTCAACCCTGAATATTCATTAAAAGGACTGCTGTGAAGGTGAAGATCCAGTACTTTGGCCATCTGATGTGAAGAGCCAACCTATTGGAAAAGACCCTGATGCTAGGAAAGATTGAAGGCAGGAGGAGAAGGGGGTGACAGAGGATGAGATGGTTGTATGATATCACTAACTCAATGGACATGAGTTTGAGCAAACTCCAGAAGATGGTGAAGGACAGGGAAGCCTGGGGTGCTTCAGTCCTTGGGGTTGCATGCATGGACATGACTTAGTGAATCAACAACCATAAACTGATCCTAATATAGAGTCAAGGGAAAAAATAAGCATTTGGAATAAAATTATTCCTCTGTTATTGAGTCAGGCTTCAGTAAGTATTGTTTTGGTGATGACAATAGCAAAGTGCATTGCATGGTGCTTGAAAGCAGCTCTTCCATCTCTGATCATTCATATCAAACTGGTCTAGATAGTAAAGGTNATCTTGAAAAGCAAACACTTGAAAAGCTGTAAGTGGATATCAGAAAAAATAGCAAACACTTATTTGTTTGATGACTATAGATATTATTATTGAATGTAAGAAAAAATGCAGTTATATATATGAGGCAAACTTGAAAAATAAATGGCATTTCAATATATGATAAATATAATGTTTGAAATTATTTTTGAAATTCCAAGTGAATACATAAATAGCAGATTAAGCAGAGGTGAAAAGAGAATTGGTGAACTGGAAAGTAAATTTTAAGAAAGTATCCAAAGTTTAGTACAGAGGGCCAAAGAGGCAAAAAATATGAGAGACAAAAAGCAATAAGAAAGATGGAATAAGAAGGTAAACCTACTTCTAATAAGAGACTGGATGAAATAATAAAGAAGCCCCAAAAGATGATAACTGCTAAATTTTTCTCAAAACTGATAAAAACATGAATTAACTGGTGTAAGAAACACACTATATTCCAAACAGGATAAAGAGAAATCCATACTGAGACACATAATTGTGACATTGAAAGATGTAGAGGAGATTTTCAAAGCAGGTAGAGAAATGATGGATCACCTGCGACAACGACACCGGCTTAATGATAACCAACTGATCAAGGAAAGATATAAAATGAGTAGAATAGTAACTCCAAAGTGTGATAGAAAAAGTTCCATCAGCCTAAACTATGATTCAAAAGAGCCTATTTTTAATAAATAGGCTTATTTATTTAAAGTAAAGTAAAATATTAAAAAAGTAAAATATGAAGACATTCACAGTTTAAAAACTAAAAACATTTACTACCTAAAGCCTTTTTCCAAGAAAAACCTCAAAGATTACTTCAAGAAATAAAGTGATCTCAAGTCATTCTGAGAAAGCAATAGTGAATAAATAGAATGGTAAATATATATGAAAATTCAAATAAAAATAATCTGAATAAAATAAAACACCTGATTTAGAAAACTACTATACAGAATGGAAAAACTGACAGCAGAATTTGTTAATGAAATAATGATTGAATTTCAAGTAATATAACATCTCAAAATTATTCAGGAAGAGGGAATTTTCCCCAACTAGTTTTGAGACTAGTAATCTTCATATCAAAACTAGGCAGCATAAGAAAGGAAAAATTAAAGGCCTGTTTCATTCATGAACATAGATGGAAAAATTCTAAACAAAGTACTAGCAGACCAAATCTAGTAGGACAGCAAAGGAAAAATTCATTATGACCAATTCAACCCTATGCAGTTTAACATGAGAAAATATGTCATTTCCACTGACAGATTAAAGGAGAAAAACTACATAATCAGCTCAATAAGTGAAGAAAAACATTTGATATAAATTCAAAAATCAATCATAATGTTCAATTCTAAAATTCTTTGCAAAGTTGGAATCAGTTCAGTTCAGTCACTCAGTCGTGTCTGACTCTGCAAGCCCATGAATCACAGCACGCCAGGCCTCCCTGTCCATCACCAACTCCCGGAGTTTACCCAAACTCACGTCCATCAAGTCAGTGATGCCATCCAGCCATCTCATCCTCTGTCGTCCCCTTCTCTTCCTGTCCCCAATCCCTCCCAGCATCAGAGTCTTTTCCAATGAGTCAACTCTTCACATGAGGTGGCCAAAGTATTGGAGTTTCAGCTTCAGCATCAGTCCTTTCAATGAACACCCAGGACTGATCTCCTTTAGGATGGACTGGTTGGATCTCCTTGCAGTCCAAGGGACTCTCAAGAGTCTTCTCCAATACCACAGTTCAAAAGCATCAATTCTTTGGTGCTCAGCTTTCTTCCCAGTCCAATTCTTACATCCATATATGACCACTGGAAACACCATAGCCAAATGCTATCTATCCAGGAATTAGGGGATTCCCAGGTAACTCAGTGATAAAGAATCTACCTGCCAATGCAAGAGATGCAGGAGACACAGTTTCAATGCCTGGGTCAGGAAGGTCCTCTGGAGGAGAAAATGGCAATCTACTCCAGTATTCTTGCCTGGAAAATCCTATGGACAGAGGAGCCTGGTGGGCTACAGTCCTTAGGGTGTCAAAGAGTTGGATATGACTAAGCACAAAACACGTGACAGTGCATCCAGGAATTAGAGACCATCATTTTTAAATGAGGGCAGAAGAATTGACTACTGTCCTCAGCTCTTTACTCCCTCTCTTCCACGTTACCTTGTAATGCTGTAGACACAGTGGCATTTACATCCTCACTCCATTTACTTTAGCAAGAGACACATGATTTTATTCTGTCAATCAATGTGAGACATAACAGTGTGTCAGTTCCTACAGATATTAAGGGCTCCCCTGGTAACTCAGATGGTAAAGAATCTGCCTGCTATGCAGGAGACTTGTGTTCCATCCCTGGGTCAGAAAGATCTCCTGGAGAAGGAAATGACAACCCACTCCAGTATTCTTGCCTGGAGAATCCCATGGACAGAGGAGACTGGTGAACTACACAGTCCATGGGATTGCAAAGAGTCGAACTTGACTGAGTGACTAACCTTTCACTTTCACCTTCACTTAGGATATTCACCTTAATCATTTAACATAGTGCCTCCCAGACTTCTTAAATGTAGAGTTATTCTTTCTCTCTTTGTTATTAGTATTTTGCAAGGAAGTGATTTGAAATTATTTAAATTTTCATTTCTAATCAAGCGTTTGAATCATCCATTTATTTTTACACACAAGAAATACATACATAAGTGGATGACTTTTAAAAGTTTGTTTGATGAGCTTGTATTTTCTTATTTTATTCAATAGGTTATAATCTATTGGTGGTGGTAGTTTAGTTGCGAAGTCATGTCCAACACCATGGACTGTAGCCTGCCAGGCTCCACTGTCTGTGGAGTTCTCCAGGCAAGTAGACTGGTGTGGGTTGCAATTCTTTTCTCCAGAGGATTGTCCCTATCAGGGATCAAACTCAGGTCTTCTGCATTGCAGGCAGATTCTTTACTGACTGAGCCGCCAGGGAAGCCCTTTAATCCGCTAGTGGCGTTATTTCTTTTCTTCCTAAAACTGTCCTTAGTTTAATCATTGGAAGCCTATTCAAGTTTGCTTCTTCATCCTCTTGACATGCCTCTTTATTCTTTGAGCACTTCCTTGCTTTCTAACACAAGGTGTTCCAGGACCATTTTATAATTTCTCTGCCCTGGCTCTGATATCAGTCATTTCTCAATGGATCTCTGTCTTAGTGAAAACACATTTAGAAGCCGAGTATGAGCTTTACTTACTGCTTTGGGACCTCATTTTCCCAGGCGCTCTCAACAGTCAGGTAATATATGTATATAAATACATACATGCATGTGTGCATGCTAAGTTGCTTCAAGTCCTGTCCGAACTCTGTGTGACCCTATGGACTGTAGCCTGCCAGGCTCCTCTGTCTATGGGATTCTCCAGGCAATAATACTGGAGTGGGTAGCCATGCACTCCCCCAAGAGATCTTCCAGACTCAACGATAGCACCCACAGCTCCTGGGGCTCCTGCTTTGTAGGCAGATTCCTTATTGCTGAGCCACCAGGGAAGCCCTCAATACATACATAAACAAATACATATTTTTGTCAATATCAGTACATTTCCCTTGATCTCTATCTTGAAAATATTGATATCTCCAATTACAACCCAACTTCATGAGGCTCACTCTACTTTTCTCCCTGTTTATATTTCTAGGTCCCTCCTTTAACAGTGAGAGATCTGATCCCATTATCCCTGCTGTAGTTGCTTATGTTATCACCCCTCTTTAATTAAGCTGTATCCCATATCTACTGCCACTTCCTCCCCACTCAGGCATCTTTCTTGTCTTATCTGAGATTGGACTCCCCATGTCAATTTATCTGTGTAAACACCCTTCTTACCCACCTGCAACTCTGACACCTTAGAGACGGACTTCTCCACATGTGGACACCCTCCTTTTGCTGATGAGGCTTTGACATTTTATGCCAGGCAGTGCTATACACGAACACTTTCCTCTTCTGCAGGACATGAACACCATCCTCACCCTGTATGGGTTCTGACACCCCTTGCTAAGTTGCCCCTCTGCAGGGATACCTGCCTTTGCTAGTTTTCCAACTCCTTCTCCCAGGCGAACCCCTCCCTACCCCACATAGGTTTCCTCCTCACTCCACACAGGCTCTGATTCTCCATACTGGGCCATTCCCCTATGTGTACACCCCCTTCACAATGCTTGGGTTCCAATATACCATGTTGAGTTGCCCCAAAACAGGGACACCACCATTACTTTGCCTGGGCTCTGATGCCCAACTCCAGGCCACCTCTCTCGTGAACATAAGGATGCCCTCTCACTCTTCTCCATCAAATGACGTAAGTTATTAACTGCTCATGGAGGGAAAGGGTAAGAAGGAAGGAAATGACCAGCCATCTCACATCTGAGCAACGCTACTTAGAATTTAGGTTTTTATTTTGAGAACTTTGATTCTTTTCTTGATTTCTTCTAAATGATTCTGAGTTTCAGTTTATAGTTTTCAAAATATTTGGGCAGCATTTTTGTTTGTTTTCATTAGCTGTTAAACATTCATTTTCTTTTACATTTCTTGCAATGTATTTAAATAGGGTTCTATCAAAATCCTTTTTGTCTTATCTTTAATGAGAAGAATGTCCTGGACTATTCAGAGGAGGTTTCTCTGTGAGAGCAGGCATGAGTCCCAGTAGATTTCCCCATTTCATGGCTCAAAGGCTTACTTTCACCTTTGTTATTATCATGAAGTATTAAGAAATGTGAGTACCTCCCTGCATGATTGAGAAAGCCTTCCTGCTGTTACTCACTCATATCTTCTCTCAGTCGTGTCCAACTCTTTGAGACCCAATGGACTGCATCATGCTAGGCCTCCCTGTCCATCACCAACTCCCAGGGCTTTTCAAACTCATGTCCATCAAGTCGGTGATGCCATCCATCTCATCCTCTGTCATCCCCTTCTCCTCCTGCCCTCAATCTTTCCCAGCATCAGGATCTTCTCCAGTGAGTCAGTTCTTCTCATCAGGTGGTCAAAGGAATGGAGCTTCAGCATCAGTCCTTCCAATGAATATTCAGGACTGATTTCCTTTAGGATGGACTGGCTGGATCTCCTTGCAGTCCAACGGACTCTCAAAAGTCTTTTCCAACTCCACAGTTCAAAAGCATCAATTTTTTGGTGTTCAGCTTTCTTTATGCTCCAACTCTCACATCCATACATGATTACTGGAAAAACCATAGCTGTGACTATACTAACCTTTGTCAATAATGTCTCTGCTATCTATGTTTGTTGCAGCTTTTCTTCCAAGAAGCAAGCGTCTTTTAATTTCATGACTGCAGTGATTTTGGAGCCAAAGAAAATAAAGTCTGTCACTGTTTCCATTGTTTCCCATCTATTTGCCACGAAGTGATGAAACCAGATGCCATGATCTTCATTTTTTGAATGTTGAGTTTTAAGCCAGCTTTTTCACTCTCCTCTTTCAGTTTCATCAAGAGGCTCTTCAGTTCCTTTTCACTTTTAGCCCTAAGGTTGGTATCATCTGCATACCTGAGGTTATTGATATTTTCCCCTGCAATCTTGATTCCAGCTTGTGCTTCATCCAGTCTGGCATTTTGTGTGATATACTCTGCATATAAGTTAAATAAGCAAGGTGACAATATACAGCCTTGACGTATTCCTTCCCCAATTTGGAACCAGTTGTTCTATGTCTGGTTCTAACTGTTGCTTAATCACCTGCATACAGATTTCTCAGGGGGAAGGTAAGGTGGCCTGGTATTCCCATCTCTTGAAGAATTTTCCATAGTTTGTTGTGATCCACACAGTCAAAGGCTTTGGTGTAGTCAACGAAGCAGAAGTAGATATTTTTCTGAAATTCTCTTGCTTTCTCTGTGATCCAACAGGTGTTGGTAATTTGATCCCTGCTTCCTCTGCCTTTTCTAAATCAAGCTTGAACATCTGGAAGTTCTCAGTTAACGTACTGTTGAAGTCTAGCATGGAGAATTTTGNAGCAGAAGTAGATATTTTTCTGGAATTCTCTTGCTTTCTCTGTGATCCAACAGGTGTTGGTAATTTGATCCCTGCTTCCTCTGCCTTTTCTAAATCAAGCTTGAACATCTGGAAGTTCTCACTTCACGTACTGTTGAAGTCTAGCATGGAGAATTTTGAGCATTACTTCACTGATGTGTGAGATGAGTGCAATTGTGTGGTAGTCTGAACTGTCTTTGGTAGTGTGTGAACACTCTTTGGCATTGACTTTCTTTGGAATTGAAATGAAAACTGACCTTTTCCAGTCCTGTGGTCAGTGCTGAGTTTTCCAAGTTTGCTGGCATATTGAGTGCAACACTTTCACAGCATCATCTTTTAGGATTTTAAATAGCTCAGCTGGAATTTAATCACTCCCACAAGCTTTGTTCATAGTGATGCTTCCTAAGGCCCACTTGGCAGCACACTCCAGGATGTCTGGCTCTAGGTGAGTGATCACACCATCATGGTTATCTGAGTCATTAAGATCTTTTTTATATTGTTCTTCTGTGTATTCTTGCCACTTCTTCTTAATATCTTCTGCTTCTGTTAGGTCCATACCTTTTCTGTCCTTTATTGTGCCCATCTTTGCATAAAATGTTCCCTTGGTATCTCTAACTTTCTTGAAGAAATCTCTAGTCTTTCCCATTCTATTGTTTTCCTCTATTTCTTTACATTGATTACTGAGGAAGACTTTCTTATCTCTCCTTTTATTCTTTGGAACTCTGCATTCACATGGATATATCTTTTCTTTTTTCCTTTGCCTATCTCTTCTCTTCTTTTCTCAGCTATTTGTAAGGCCTCCTCAGAAAACCATTTTGCCTTTTTGCATTTTTTCTTCTTANCTTTACATTGATTACTGAGGAAGACTTTCTTATCTCTCCTTTTATTCTTTGGAACTCTGCATTCACATGGATATACCTTTTCTTTTTTCCTTTGCCTATCTCTTCTCTTCTTTTCTCAGCTATTTGTAAGGCCTCCTCAGAAAACCATTTTGCCTTTTTGCATTTTTTCTTCTTAGGCATGGTTTTGATCACTGCCTCCTATACAAGGTCGTGAACCTCCATCCATAGTTCTTCAAGCACTTTGTCTACCAGATCTAATCCCTTGAAGCTATTTGTCACTTCCACTGTATAATCATAAGGGATTTGATTTAGTTCATACCTGAATGGTTTAGTGGTTTTCCCTANCTGCCTCCTATACAAGGTCGTGAACCTCCGTCCATAGTTCTTCAAGCACTTTGTCTACCAGATCTAATCCCTTGAAGCTATTTGTCACTTCCACTGTATAATCATAAGGGATTTGATTTAGTTCATACCTGAATGGTTTAGTGGTTTTCCCTACTTTCTTCAAGTTAAACCTGAATTTTACAATAAGGAGTTCATGATCTGAGTCACAGTCAGCTCCTGGTCTTGTTTTTCCTGAGTGTATAGCGCTTCTCCAACTTTGGCTGCAAAGAATACAATCAATCTGATTTCGATATTGACCATCTGGTGATATCCATGTGTAGAGTCTTCTCTGTGTTGTTGGAAGAGGGTGTTTGCTGTGACCAGTGCATTCTCTTGGCAAAACTCTTTTAGCCTTTGCCCTGCTTCATTCTGAATTCCAAGGCCAAACTTGCCTGTTACTCCAGGTGTCTCTTGACTTCCTACTTTTGCACTCTAGTTTCCTATAATGAAAAGGATGTCCTTTTCCTGCTGTTATCTCATTCTTTTCCAGAGTTACATACTCTTTGCCTTACAAAGTAGTGCTCTCATATTTGAACACTATATTTTGCTATTATTATATTCAGAATGTCCTTCCTCTGGATCTCAGCCTTCCATACCATTCCCTCCTTCTCATTACATGAAGTATCTTTCTTCCTGAGATTGCTGCTGTCTATACCCTGTTCAAATTGGATTCTGCTTCTGAAATTTTTTCTTCAGAGAAGTCTTAGTTTACTGAAGTGAAAGTGAAGTTGCTCAGTCGTGTCCGACTCCTTGCAACCCCATGGACTGTAGCCTATGAAGCTCCTCTGTCTATGGGATTTTCCAGTCAAGAATACTGGAGTGGGTTGCCATTTCCTTCTCTAGGAGATCTTCCCAACCCAGGGATTGATCCCGGGTCTCCCACATTTTAGGCAAATGCTTTACTGTCTGAGCCACCAGGGAAGTCCCTAGTTTACTAAAAGCATGTATTTATTGNTGTCTATGGGATTTTCCAGTCAAGAATACTGGAGTGGGTTGCCATTTCCTTCTCTAGGAGATCTTCCCAACCCAGGGATTGATCCCGGGTCTCCCACATTTTAGGCAAATGCTTTACTGTCTGAGCCACCAGGGAAGTCCCTAGTTTACTAAAAGCATGTATTTATTGTGTATTTCTGAGATTCTCAAGGGTATACGCTACTTCTAATTGCCCTTTTGCAGGATTTTTTCAAGTTCTGCAGGTTATTCTCAGATTCTAGTGCTCAGCATCCTGCTTAGTACTAGGCCTTCTCCTTTTAGAAAGGAGAATCTGATGGCAATTCCTGGGCCCTTTGGCTTGTAGGCTCCATCCATTCCCGTTTCTCTTCACCTCTACCAGCTCTGCATGCTGTTGCTATCTCATGATTTGTGCTGTTCACCCGTTTTCCAGGGCCACGGGGATTCCTTGATACCCACTTTATTGAAGATATCACCTGTCATTGTTTTTTGTTTGGTTGGTTGTCAGTTTTTCTTTCATCTTTCTTTTTTTCAACTATCATTTTATTCTTTCGGTATCATATGCATTTTTTTATGAAGGGACTTGGGGAGATTAATTACTTAAACTANTTCCTTGATACCCACTTTATTGAAGATATCACCTGTCATTGTTTTTTGTTTGGTTGGTTGTCAGTTTTTCTTTCATCTTTCTTTTTTTCAACTATCATTTTATTCTTTCGGTATCATATGCATTTTTTTATGAAGGGACTTGGGGAGATTAATTACTTAAACTACTACATTATTGTCATGTCCTTGCCATCAGAAATACCAGGCGATCTTTTAAAAATGTGAACCAAATCATATCAGCTCCACCTCTCCCTTCATCTTAGACTTCATCTCCAATCATTCTACTCACCTGTGATGGTTAATTTTATGCGTCATCTTGAATGGTCCATGGGGTGCCCAGATATTTGGTCAAACATTATTCTAGGTAGTTCTATGAGGGTGTTTTGAGATGAGGTTAAACTTTAAATTCGTAGACTGAATAAAGCTGATTGCCCTCACTAATGAATGGACCTCACCCCATCAGTTGAAGGCTTGAATAGAACAAAAAGACTAATGTCCACTCTGAATGGAAGAATTCTTCCTGCCCAATAGTCTTTTTTCCTCTCTTTGTACTCAAACTAAAACATCATCTTTCCCTCAGTCTCAAGCCTCCCTACTTTTGGATTAGTGCTACACAATCAGTTCTCCTGGTTCTCAGGCCACTGGACTTGGATTTTCATGTCTTCTTCTCTCTGTCTGCACTAATAATTCCTATCTCATCACTTTGCTTTTTTTTTTTCATAGAACTTAACATCATCAGAAATTATCCTACTTTTGATTTGCCTACAGTTGCCTCCTTCACTGGACTGTGAGCATATGGTGGACAGAGGCATTTTATTATATTGTGAAATGAATTCAGAATTTCTACTAATATCAACATCAGCACTAGAATCCCTGAGACATTTTTGATTTTTCAAACAGGAATGCAGTAACCCAATAAACAACAGTTGTAATCTATAATAAAAAAAGAAATTTGTTGTTTTACATAATTCATTTTCATCTTAACATGAAATTTATGGTTATTCAGGAATTTATATAAGTGATATATATCAGCAACAAAGATTGGTAAAAAAGAATGTTCAACTGCTTACTATTGGGTACTTACTCTGACATTTCTTTGAAATGCTAATGATTCTTTGAATAACTATCAGATTGGAATTCACACGTATTTAGTTCTGTACCTTGGCATGAAATATCCACTTGTCAAAAAAGAAGTGTGAAATTAAATGAGACATGTTACAAATATGCTTTGCCTCAGTTTCATCTAAAGTAATAGCAAGAAAATACGAAAATTCTTTTCAAAGTATATTTTTAAAATATATAAGCATGTCAAATAATAATCATTACCGAGTGTCTAATATAATAAATTACTACTAACCTTTGTAAAAATGAAACTCTCTAGATTAAAAATTATTTTTGTAACAATAAAAACATATATTTAATGTATTCCATGCCAAAGGCATTATTCTAACTCCCTTACTTTTATTTTTCATTCATCTTCACAACACTATTAGTTATGTTATATACTCTTATTATCATCATTTCCAGCCACGAAAATACAAACATTGCCAAAATTTATTTTGAAGAATATATTAATTCTTATTTAAAATGGATATGGACTAAAACTATCTATTGTCATATGGTAAGCCAACCCAAACTTTGTGGCTTAAATCAACAGCCATTTATTTAGATCATGATTTTGTTAACATATTTTCTTCTGATCTGGNCCTTACCTTTCACGACAGAGGAGCCTGGCAGGCTGCAGTCTATGGGGTCACAAAGAGTCGGACACGACTGAGTGACTTCACTTCACTAATTTTTAGGAGACAGGGCTTCCCTGGTGTTTCAGACAGTGAAAAACCTGCCTGCAGTGCAGGAGACATGGATTTGATCCCTAGGTTGGAAAGATCTGCTAGAAAAGGGAATGGCTATCCACTCCAGTGTTCTTGCCTGGAGAATTCCATGGACAGAGGAGCCTGGCAGTCTACACAGGGTTGCAAAGAGTCAGACACAACTGAGTGACTAACATACACATGCTAAATTACTAGCCGAAATCATGTGCAAATGATTAATGATGTGAATGGAAATAATGAAATAAATTCCTGATACTGTACTTTGTCTGTTTCTTGGATCTACTGACCTTGTTATAAAAAATCTTAGGGACAGAAAAAGTAGTTAGCATTTCAGTAGTGTACGCTTTTCCTTAGGTAGCAGCTACCGAACAAATACTCACAGTGGCCCATTTCTTATCCACTGACTTGGCTTGACCAAGTCAAAGCACGCTCCCCCCACAGGTTCCTGAACTTTGGCTTGACCCCAAAACTAAACAAGCACTAAAATGCAGACCGTTTTCCTTAAATGTTGATTCCAAATCAGAAAATGATTGAGACTAAACATACAACTTGCCCCTGAGTTTCTTGGCAACCAAGACAAAAGTGGGCTACAAAACNCACGCTCCCCCCACAGGTTCCTGAACTTTGGCTTGACCCCAAAACTAAACAAGCACTAAAATGCAGACCATTTTCCTTAAATGTTGATTCCAAATCAGAAAATGATTGAGACTAAACATACAACTTGCCCCTGAGTTTCTTGGCAACCAAGACAAAAGTGGGCTACAAAACTGTCATCATAAGGCATATTTTCAAGGCATGTAGAGAAAAGAACTCTTTCCTAGCTTGAAACTCTAGAATGAATTTCCCCCATGCCTCATTTTGTGAAAGATATACAACTCAATTAGGAACAATGCTTTCATTAGAATGCAGGAGCAAAGGGCAGCGGTCTACTCATGACTTACACATGTACAGTGATGAGGAAGAATCTCTGTCCAGACCTTTCTTCTGGAGAGTTTTAGCTTTCTCCATGACATAAAGGAGCACATATTCTAGAATATCAGTGTTGTTTTTATTTACCCTTTCAAAAAAATGCCTTCTTTATGTAAGCTGTTCTATGTGCTAATGACGTGAGTATCAGGATTTCAGAGGTACTTAATGAAATTACAAGCATGCTCTAAAATATTACATGACAGTGAGGTTGGAGAGCTACTCATCATGTGTGAAAGAGTATGAAATACGGTATCAGAAAATGTGAGAGTCCCAGTTCCATCCCTTGCTGGTTGTGTGATCCTGGACAAGTTACTTCATTATTCTGAGCTTTTATTTGTTACTTTTTTAAAAGAGGACAATAATAATTTCTTATTATTATAATTAAGTGAGATAATTTATATAAAAGCACTTGTAAAGTAAATCTGTTAGTCATTATGATGTTACCTTCATAGAAAGCTCTGTAACTTTTAAATTAGAGCTCACTGTGTTCATTTTTCTCTCCAGGTAATTGAATGCAGTTTATAAGCACTCAGTAAAATAGTTACTTTATATCCACATATGGACTATTCACCTTCTAGAAATTTTCTTAAAATAAATAAGTATGCTTTTCTTCTTAAAGAAGTAACCAATAAAATAGATTTTCTAGTTCATTTTTTATATATTAAGGAAAAATTTATTTATTGACAAAATAAATAAGGCCATTTCCCCCACTAATAAAAATAGAAATAGGAAGAAATTCCAGGTCAATGAACTAAGATCAAGTGTGTGTATACATGCTTGATTACAGTACAGTTATTGACAGTTTGATCGTTTTTCCACCTACAGGCCAACTCTCCTCAACAAACTTGAAAATGTAGGCAGTAAATTATTTTTTAAGTGATTATGCTAACAACTCACTATAATATGGAGCTTTGAGAGCCTGAAGACAGAGTATGAAAGATATGGCCAAAGATGCTGGTGTCAGAGTTATCTAGACTCGAGGGCAATTGACAACATAGGCACAAGTTGTAGGCACAGGAAAAGAAGGAGTGTCTGTTTGAATGTCCATTATTTACTGATGTTTAACCCTTTTTGAGTCACCAAATGCTCTGAGAGTTTGATGAAAAACATGAGGCCTCTTGCAGGAAAAATGCAAATATACTTTTAAAAAAAGTTTTGTTTTCAATCTTTCCCACACATAAACCTATATGTAT
This sequence comes from Neotragus moschatus, assembly GCA_006410615.1. Classification (NCBI taxonomy): domain Eukaryota; kingdom Metazoa; phylum Chordata; class Mammalia; order Artiodactyla; family Bovidae; genus Neotragus; species Neotragus moschatus. Next base: position 7,201 of record SJYA01000828.1, on the reverse strand, counting down.
GGGCATATAGGTATACATGTACAAATATACATTCCTCTTGAGGGAGGAAAAGCAACTGATATGCAAAGGAAATGTAAGCAGTAATGAAAAATTACCAGTTTAAAAAAAGATTTTCCAAACTCCTGAGAGTACTCCAGCCTTTGGATTTTCAGAGTTGAAAGTTTTCATACGCATGATTAGTGCTAAAAATATCACCGAAGTCTCTCAGAGAAAAACATAGAGCCTCTGTTCCATTTAGGAAGATCTAAGCATGAGTTCCTATCTTAAATAAACATCAGACATAGTCTAGATTTGGAAAAGGATTAAATGGAACATTTCAAATTATGAGATGTTAAGTAAGAGAATTTCAGTGAGCTTAGGTTTGATTTCTAATACAAATTTAAGTTAAGATATATTTTATCTGCTCATGTATTCCTGAATCAAATGTGCTTTTATGCACGTTTTTCGTTCAGTGACACAAAGGACATGAAGATATGCCAGACACATCCAAATTCCTGTGGGCTCACAATGGTTTCCTTAAACCTGAGTGACCTTTACATCCTAAATTTCTTTACTGATCATCTATAGTCTCAGTTTTAAGATTTCAGAGAGAAGAAAACTTTAAGAATTCATAATTTTAACTTTTTGAATGTTAAGAAATTTTCTTCCTAAAGATTTTAATTGAAATATGTATGAATTATTATGTATATTCTCTCTCCAATTTTATCCCTCCATTTTAAGCTGTTTTACAGGTGTCTCAGTGGTAAAGAATCTGCTTGCCAATGCAGGAGACATGGGTTCAATCCCTGGGTTGGGAAGATCCCCTGGAGAAGGAAATGGCAACCTCCTCCAGTATTCTTGCTTAGGAAATCCCACGGACATAGAAGCTTGGCATGCTACAGTCGATTGGGTCGCAAAAGAGTCAGACACAACTTAGTTGACTAAACAACAAAACATATTCTACACACTGTTCTTTATCTTACTTTTAAACTTTTTAATTAAAATTAATGGAGATTATTCCACAACATAATATAGAGCACTTCCTGGTATTTAGTTGTATGAAGTAGCATAATTATCCTCCTATTAGTAGAGATTGCTTTCAGTATGTTATTATAAACAAGGCTGCAGTGAATAACCACATTTCTTTACACTTGCAGACATATATCTGTTGGATATATTCCCAAAAGCCAAACTGCTGGTTCAGGGTTTATGGGTATTTGAACTTTTGATAAGTATTGTTAAATTTTGCTTCTTAGAGGTATTAATGATCTACCCCAATACCAGCAATGAAAGGAAGCCTCTTGTGTCCTGACTGATACACAGAGTTGTCAGACTTCCAGACCTTTATCTACTTGACAGGTGAAAAATAGTATCTCTATGCCATTTCTTGTATTTGAGTGAGTTCTTTTCATATGCTTAAGTTTCATTTATATTCACTTTTCTCTTTGAACAATCTGTTCATATCCTTTGCCCATTTTAGGAGATGTTGTTGCTCTATTTCTATTGATTTGAAGGAGTTCTTTATTATTAGGCATATAACTCAGTGTATTTGACAAAGTTGTAACTACCTTTCCCTTGTTTCTTATTTACCTTGTGGTCTAATCTGTCATGCAAAATTTTAAAAATTATTTTGTAGTTGATTTCATCAAGCTTTTAAAAAATTAATGATTTCAGAGTGTTGTATTTTATTAGGAAAGGCTCCAACACTCTGAGACTATAAAAGAATCCTTGTATAATTTCTTCTAGTACTTTTATCATTTGACCTGTATGTAATTTTCTCTTACATAAGAAATGAGATATGGATCAAACCTTATTTTAATTGATGATGACTCAATTCCTCCTAAATCATTTCATGTGGTCCTCACTGATTGGAGATGCACAATTATTTCATGCTTGATATCCAGTGATTTTGCTTTTTATTCACTTTCTATTGTGTGTCTTCTGTGTCTGCATCTATTCATATGTTAACACCAAACTGTTTTAGTCATTCAGACTTTAAAATGTGTCATAATATCCATTTTTAAAAGATCATGTTTTTCTGTCCAGCAAATTCATGCTGTCATTCCAATACATTTAAATGTTTGAACATTACCTACCACCACTCTGTTTCTTCAAGGCTTAGAGATGCCTAATTTATCCTTGGAGGGTGAGTGAATGACCCTGGTCCTACAAACTCAGACATAGGCCAGAATTTTGTAACTGACAATCATGTTTCAAAACTGACTTCTTAGAGAGAGGTTTACTAGGTAGTTGGAAAATCTCAGCATACTCCGAGGGCCTTTAGAGACAGATGGCTGGTCTTGTTGTTGTTCAGGTGCTAGTCATGTCTTACTGTTTGCAACCCCATGGACTACAAAATATCAAGCTTCCCTGTCCTTCACTATCTCCCAGAGTTTGCTCAAACTCATGTCCATTGAGTTGGTGATGTCATTCAACCATCTCAACCTCTGTCATCCCCATCTCCTCCTTCCTTCAATCTTTCCCAGCATCAGGGACTTTTCCAATGAATCAGCTCTTTGTATCAGGTGGCCAAGGTATTGGAGCGTCAGCAACAGTCCTTCCAATGAATATTCATGGTTGATTTATTTGGGGTTTGACTGGTTTGATTTCCTTGCTGTCCAAGGGACTCTCAAGAGTCTCCTCTAGCACCATAGTTTGAAAGCTTCAGTTCATTGCTCAGCCTTCTTTATGGTCCAACTCTCACACTGGTATGTGATTACTGGAAAAAACATAGCTTTGACTAGATGGACCTTTGTTGGCAAAGTGATATCTCTGCTTTTAGACACACTGTCTAGGTTTGTCATAGCTTTACTTCCAAGGGAGCTTCCCTGTGTGGTTCAGACAGTAATGAATCTCTCTGCAATGTGGAAGACCTGGGCTCAATCCCTGGGTTGGGAAGATCCCCTAGAGAAGGAAATGGAAACTCACCCCAGTATTCTTGCTTGGAGAATCCCATGGGCAGAGGAGCTTGGTTGGGCTACAGTTTCTAGGGTTGCAAAAGTGGACCCAATGGAGCACCTAACACTTTGCTTTTAGTTTATTTCCAAGGAGCAAGTGTCTTTTAATTTTGTGGCTATAGTCACTGTCTACATTGATTTTGGAGCCCAAGAAAATAAAATTTGTCACTGTTTCCATTTCTCCCTCCTGTATTTGTCATGAAGTGATGGGACTAGATGCCATGATCTTAGTTTTTTGAATGTTGAATTTTAAGCCTGCTTTTTCACTCTCCATTTTTACTTTCAAGAGGCTCTTTAGTTCCTCTTCACTTTCGGCCATTCAAATGGTATCACCTGCATATCTGAAGTTGTTGATGTTTCTCCTGGCAATCTTGATTCTAGCTTGTGACTCATCCAGCTGGTTGGTCTTTACCTGGAGCTTTATGAAAGTTTTTTGTTTACTAAGAGTTAAGTTGACTAAAATCATAAGAAGAATAGTTTTGTGTACCTTCTCACAAGAGTCTTTGTCCATTCTTCTCAAAGTCCAGCCAAACTTTAAGATATTGTAACTTTTCTGTAATGACTATAGTTGATTTTCTGCTTGACTCTAAGATTCATTGCTCCCTAGAATTCACTTCTTTCTTTTCCCTTTCTCTTACTCTAAGGCAAAATCTTATTTGTTGGTTTGTTGACTGGCAGCTGGAGGGAGGGATGAAGACAAATGTCTTTTTTTTTAAAAATTGTACTTTTTTGTACATCACCATCGTTTATGATTAGAAACACTTGTTTCACAGTTGGATTCTACTTACTGATTGTCTTGTCAAAGAAAAATTGCACTGGATGGAGTTAAAAAGGAGGAAGTCTTATTCAAGACTATTGCAACAGAGGAGAGAGACTGAATTCAACTCTCCTGAGACACAAGTGGGAGAGATTTTAAGAACTGGAGTGAGCTAGTAAAAAAGTGCCAAAGGACAGTTAGGGGGAAGGTTGGTCAATGTAATCAGGCCATCTGTGTGAGTCTGCTAATGGATACTTCTTGCTCCTCCCAAGTATACTTTTTGTTTCTCCCATGGAACCTGGGGCAATATCTTTTTTGATGACTGCATTTCAAAGACAAGACTTTCAAGTCCTTAGAAAGACATTCCTGGATTGTAAAACCAACAAGAGTCAGGGAGAAGATTTACATCTCAAAGGAACAGAGAAAGAATTTACAGTTTTGAGTTTTCTAAAGCAACTGCTCCAAGAAAAGGGAGGTAAGGTACAGAGAGGAAGAAACCTGCCCTAAGTTCAGCCAAGCCGAGCAGAACAGTCACCACAGTGACTCCATTCAGTGGTAACTTGTTTTATAATTCATTCAGTTACTCATTCTGCCTGTTTTTCATTCAGTTACTCATTCTACCAGATTTTTATGGGGATTCTCTTGAGAGAGTCATCTGATTACTCAGAACATTCCCACATGATATTCTGTATTTTCCAATCAAGCTGAGTTAGAAGGATCACACTACCAAGTGGTTTTGTAGGATCTGAGTTAGTAGGATCACACTACCAAGTGGTTTAGTGTGATTTCATGTTTGTGAGTGTTTACATACACGGGCCAGAAAATGCCTAGGAGGTACAAGTACTCACTAAACTTTCACATGCTATGGTATTTTGTACCAGGTTTCACAAGACTCTTAATTATAAAAGAAATAAGTAATCAACTTTTTTAGTTGGCTCTTGATATGCATCAGGCACTGTTCTAGGAATGTTACTTATCTTAAATCAAATCTTCAACAGTTTGTTGCCCAGAGAATCCCTTGGATAAAGAAGCCTACCAGGCTACAGTCCATGGGGTCCCAATAGTCAGACATGACTTAGTGACTAAATATACTCCAAGAAGTAGTTATTACCTTCACTTTAAAATCTTCACTTTAAAGACTACAAAACAGGAACCAAGAGATTAAGTTATTTGCCCAAAGTCATTTAAACAGAAGCAATGAGATTTAAAGCCAGTCTGATTCTAAAACCCAAGAACTTAAGTTCCATGTTGAAAAAATGCTTTGCTTTCTAATCTTTCAGGAGTTTTTGCCAGAGACTGAGGGCGATATTTTTCTTTTAGGGCATTGTATTTTGGGCTCCAAAATCACTGCAGATGGTGACTGCAGTCATGAAATTAAAAGACACTTGCTCCTTGGAAGAAAATGTATGACCAACCTAGACAGCATATTAAAAAGCAGAGACCTTACCAACAAATATCCATTTAGTCAAAGCTGTGGTTTTTCCAGTAGTTATGTATGGATGTGAGAGTTGGACTAAAGAAAGCTGAGCACTGAAGAATCAATGCTTTTGAAATGTGGTGTTGGAGAAGACTCTTGAGAGTCCCTTGGATTGCAAGGAGATCCAACCAGTCCATCCTGGGGGAAGTCAGTCCTGAATATTCACTGGAAGGACTAATGCTGAAACTGAAACTCCAATACTTTGGCCAACTGATGCAAAGAGCTGACTCATTTGAAAAGACCCTGACGCTGGGAAAGATTCAAGGCAGGAGGAGAAGGGGACGACAGGATGAGATGGTTGGATGGTATCACCAACACGATGGACATGAGTTTGAGTAGGCTTCGGGAGTTGGTGATGGACAGGTTGGCCTGGTATGCTGCAGTCCATGGGGTTGCAAACAGTCAGACATGACTGAGTGACTGAACTGTCTGTCTGTCTGTGTCAGGTGGTGATAAAATAGAGCAAACTGCAAAATCCTGGAGCTTGAGCTGGGCTCCTTAATTCGGCACTTGCAGATAATGGGCTAGAACCAGCAACTGTAGAGGCTCCTGAACTTGAATACCACTTAACAGAGAATATCCTAATAGCCTGTTCTATGAATTAGTAATCAGATATTTTTTCATAAAACACTGTGAAAGAATTCAATAAAGACACCTAGGGAAATTAAAATAAGTCATTTTATTTCATCATGATTCAGAGAAATTAGGGGGAACTATTTCTCAAGGTCAGGGAAATAGAAGAACCCTGGGGAAGGAAAAGTGAGAAAAATGTTTTAAGAAATTTAAAAAGTGGAAGTTAGAAGGAGAGCATCCTTTTTTCTGAGCCGCTTTGAAATGTTTTTTCAGCATCCTGGTGTTAATATGGCTTTTAGGGCAGAATGCTAGATAGTCCCTTCCCCTCACTGAAGTCTATGTACCTGTTCCAGGACACTATCACTAAACATTCCTTTTACTTCTTGTCATCTGAACTATCATCTTTGGACCCTTGTCTTATCCCTGGGCTTGGGCAATAGTATATAAAGAAGGAAACATGTAGATTGGGATTCAATTGAAGACCATTACCCATGAGATGAGGCATCTTTAGCAAGACACAAATGCATGAGCAACCTCACTTTTCTCATCTGTATAATGGAGAAAACGTTTTTAACACTGTCATAAGGAAAAATGTGCCATTTACACAGTAGTCACTCAACATTATGAATATTGATATGCTTTGGCAAACTTCTTTCAGTCATATTCAGCTGAAGAGTTCAGAGCAAAGCAGAAAGAGATTAGAACCAGACCTATAGCCCAGATCTATTTTCTGAGCCTGGTACGTGCTGCAGTCCAGGGGGTCACAGAGTCAGACACGACTGAGCAACTGAGCAACAACAATAAAAACAGCTCTCTGTGGATTTTATTGTGGTAGATGATGAACAAAAAGGACCTCATGGTCAAGGAAAGAAAAAGTCAATCTAATGAAACCTTATACTTCAGATTGGGACTTGAACCCATGGACTTTATTATTATTTATTTATTTATTTTAATGGGAGGCTAACTATTTTACAGTATTGTAGTGGTTTTTGCTATACAGTGACATGAATCAGCCATGGGTGCATATGTGTTCCCCATTCTGAATCCCCCTCCCACCTCCCTCCCCATCCCATCCCTCAGGGTCATCCCAATACATCAACCCTGAGCACCCTGTCTCATGCATCAAACCGGACTGGGAATCTGTTTCACATATGATAATATACATGTTTCAATGCTATTCTCTCAAATCATCCCAGCCTCGCCTTCTCCTATAGAGTCCAAAAGATTGTTCTTTACATCTGTGTCTCTTTTGCTGTTTCACATGTAGGGTCATCATTACCATCTTTCTAAATTCCATATATGTATGTTAGTAGACTGTATTGGTGTTTTTCTTTCTGACTTACTTCACTCTGTATAATAGGCTCCAGTTTTCACCCACCTCATTAGAACTGATTCAAATGCATTCTTTTTAATGGCTGAGTAGTACTCCATTGTGTGTGTGTGTGTGTGTGTGTGTGT